>JANTPZ010012108.1:0-11003 GCA_025593235.1 Vachellia pachyceras | reverse complement strand
AGTTTTATCTCAGAAATATGAATCAATACACAAGCATCAATATTTTGTATATTAATAAACAATAGAACTATGAAAATAAGTATATGGGTAGTTTTGAGGAAAAAAGAAGAAAAATATTTTTATCACTTACCAACAATGAAAATAATAATATTTAACTTATTAAATGTTATATAATGTATGCTAAATATAGTTATGATAAAAAGGTTCAAAAGATTATTTATTAATAACTGCAGCACTTTGCAAGCTGTACAAACCAAATAAAGTTAAAAGAAGAAAAAAATTAACACAAAAGGGTAAAAAAAAAGGAAAGGAAAGGAAATAAAAATAGACAAAGGCAAAGACAAAGAGAAAGAACATGAAGACAAAATAAGGAAAGCAAGAATGGTCCCTAATCCACATTCTTCCCTAAGTGAATGATTGGATTAACTTAATAAATTCTAAATAAATACTTTTTATTTTGATTTAAGTAAAAATATTTTTAAGTGGAATAACTTATAAATGGATTAAATAAGACTTTCTATCTCCATCCTATGACTTAGACCAAAAGATAAAAAAAATGAAAATATCAACGACATGAGGATAAATAGTTTTCATTTATTAAAAAACAACTAGGCTTGTTTGGTTTGCCTGTTTAGGCAACTAAAATCCATTCTTACACTTATTGAGACAAAATTCCTCTCACATATTTACCTCGGAATCTGTGTCCGTTCTCTTAATGGGCTATCCAAACAAGCCCAGTATCAAGGAACCAAATGGATTAAGAATCCAATGTCCAGAAGAAACTTACTCTTTGGCTAAGATTTTTTTTTTTGAAAAAAATAGAAGGTTACACTTATTTGTTATTATTCCCTCATGGTCTATATATATATATATAAACCTCTAATTGAATTGAATAGGTCAACGTGAAAATGATAAATAAAAGTTTGGAAAATGATCAATGTGTGATGCGACACATTCATGTGAGGGAGGCTCTTGCCTTAATTATTAGGGTCAACATGGATTAACTCCTAATCCATTAATTATATAATGAACAAAGGATCCATTATATATGGTACTATTTAACTAATGAACATCTCACTAGGTTTTGATTTTGACAGTTCATGAATGGCTGACTTGACTTCTTATATAATAAATCCATTTTAAAATAAAAAAATTCAAATTAATTGACAATGGCACAAAAGAACCTATATGAGATATGTAAATTTTACATTATGAATTATCTTAAATGTAATACTCTTTTTATACTGTAATTTACACTATAAAATTGATATTACATTTACAACCAGGGAATATTTTTTTTGCAAATTTACAATCAAACCAAAATAGGAGAGTTAATGAACAAAAAGTTCCGAAGATTTATATAATTACTATAAGATCCTATAAGTAGCTACTGAGGTTGTTAATGAAGGCTGGTAAAATTGTTAATGACAACTGCAGCAGCTACTCCTGGAACTTTATGGTAATTTCGGGTTTAGCTTATAATACTGTGCCTTGCTGTGTTGTTCATAGAATAAGTACCAAAAACATAAATATGTTTGAATTAATTTTTTTATTGACCTAGACAACGTTTTTTTATCTACTAATAATAATACTACATATCAGATATTTATATAAAAATATTATCATATATTATACCAAATTTTAAAAATCTAACTTTTTCATAAATTATGTAGTTCACTATAAAATATAAATGATCAAAACAAAAGTAATCATATTGTTAAAATATATAAAATGTTAAAGTTTTTCACCATGCATAAATAATGAATATTAAAATGAAATGTCATATTTAAAACATAATTCAGTCATACAGAGATCAGAGAACTGTTGCAACCTGACATATTAGAAAAAGGAAATGGTTATAAAACCAAAATCAGAATCTATCTGACACTTCAATTAATAATTAAGGCCAATTACTATTCTTATTCCCCAATTTCAGAATCTGATACCTTTCAAGTTCAATGATACAGCCAATCATACAGCTTCAGCATGAACATCAACTTGTTTTTTATTCAATAATTATATTATTGTAATTAGAACAACGAATTCCAAGTAATCAAATACATAAAAGAGCATGGAACCTATTATATGAACACGATACTGACGATGTTCGGTAACGCTTATGAGCTCCTTAAAAGGTTGTTTAATAGAGTTTTTTTCGTAAAATGAGATAATCTCATTCATATATTTACATCGACTTATGTAAAAGCACTTTTCTACTGCGTTTCTCAACGAGACCATTATTGGTTCACAATGTATGGGTCAACATCTTTTTTTAAGAAATTAATCAAATTATTATTATCTTTTAAAAATACAGACAAACTTTCGCGTCAAGCAAAGTGCAGCATGGTCAAGGATGGCTATGAAAATGATAATATTTATGTATTTAATAGCGGATTTTTTTAATAACAATAATTACTAACTATGAACTAATTTTTAGTGTACCCATTATCTCAAACTTAATGTATTTTTTCAGTAGAACCTAATGTTCTAAAGTAATTTCTGGGACAATTTTGCCTTTAAGATTAATTTTCTCAATAAACTTCTTTTAAAAAAATCCTAGAAGAAACCAAGTTTTATACTATCTTATGGAATGATTCAATAAAAATATCACAAGTAGAAGTAGATGGCGTTTTATAATTTTTTTTTTGAAAGATCAATATAATCAATTTTTAAGAGAACTTAGAAGGTCCAAGATGACTCCAAATAAGTCCATACATAACTATGTTTGGGAGAGAATTATCTTTTTCAAAATTGGGATGTTACGTTGTATCTGTTTGGCAAAAACACTTCCGGTACAACTGAATTAAACCACATGCAGTGTATATAATAATCTGTTTGGTACGCTGCAAGCAATATAATAATCAATATATTATTTGGAACCCACAAATACGATAATCAATTATGTTTCAATAATAGTAATAATAATTGAAAGTGAAGAGATAACGGTTGTTGGAGTTCAGTTAGTAGTGATGAGTGGGTCTTTGTTGCTTTAGTATTATTTTTTTTTTGGTACAAAAAGGTTTAGGTGGGTTTGGCACCAGTCCCCCACCAAGGCCAGAGCACGGCCCTAGAGCTCTTTGAGCGCTTACAAGGGACTTACGAGATCGCCTACCAATGAGGTCTCCCCGTCGGTCAGAGGGTTCGAACACACACCCTTGTAATCGGGATGGAAAGACCTTAACCAATTGTGCCAAACCTCATTGGCGCTTTAGTATTATTGTCCCAACCAAATTTTGCCCCAGGCTGACAACAAATAAGGATTATTATTCTTGCGTTTTCATGAATTATATTTTTTTAGTATAAGTATTTTACTTTAAATATACGTATCGTAAAAGTGTAAAACCTTAGACATAATTAGAAGACAAAATAATATTTTACGTGTCTTGTGAATCAACTTCTTTTCTAGCTGACACATGTACCCGGGGGAAGGGGCATCATTCAATTATGTTCAAGTTTTTATAATGGTAGAAAACTATTTTTTTTCAACATGATCTACGCCTATATAGTACATATGTAAAAGGATTTTTACCTCAACTTGTGTGAACGTATTCTTACAATAATCATCTGAGAGTGGCTTATTCTGAAGCTTCTTAACCCTTTTGTGTATTTATTTAGTTGCAGCCTAATTTTCAAGCTTTAAACTTGCCTCTGTAATTAAGGAAAAAAGATATCAGGCTGTATATATGTTGTGCGATGTCAAGCATCACTCATGACACGTCAACGAATTTATACTACCGGTATTGATTTACCTCAGGGAAATTGCAATATTGAAGAAATAAGTTGAAAGTAATAAATATGTAAGAAATGATTTTTTAAAAAAATATACTCTTATTTACAATGGGCAAGGGATTAATGTGGAGAAAAGGTAGGAAGAGAATGTACGAGAAAAAAGATGAGAGATAATATCATTAATAGTGGGTAAAAGCAGTAAAAATGAATTTAATATTGAGAGAACCTCCAATAAGATCTTATTAAAATGATCAAATCAATTTTAAAATTGAAATATTATAAATAAAATCAGAGGGAGTAATAATTTTTTAAAAGTGACTGTTAATATTAATGTTTATGAACACTATAATTTTGAATAATTTTATATATTTATGGATTCAATATAAAACTTAGCGGCAATTTCAACGTTTAAAAATAAATGCATTTTTACAAGGTTTTGAAGTAAAGATTTTAATTTTAATATTTGGGCCAAAGATGGAATGTTTCTTTGAACAAGGTATTGAAATCACACCGTATGAACTAATTAACTCATCAATCTACTAACTCGTACAATGTAACTTTAAACGGATGAGCTACAGACCCGCCATTGCTTACCCCTACTTCCTCCCCAAAACGAGGGAAGGCCATTTGGGGCTTTGGGCTCAAATCGCTGGCATGGCACACAGCGTGTGGGAACTTTCCTGAAATATCATGGCTGGTCCCTAGGAATAAACAGTGAACATCCATGAGGAAACATGACTTAAAATGCAACAGAAGATCTTGATCATCTTCAATTAAGGATCAAAGCTTTGTTTGGGAAGCAAGAAACCTTCCGGGAAAAGGAAAAAACATGGTAAAACAAGAAACCAAAGCCTCTTTGTTGCAGACTTCTACACTGCTCAAGCTCTTCATCTCTAATGAATCGATGTTATAAAGAGCCTCTCAAGATGCCCAACTCAATTGTTTAGGCCTTTTTTCAATATTAATCAGTCTAGAGAATGCAAAACCATCTAACGTAATTCATGCATATAATTCACTTTAAAATGCCATTCTCTTTGACAAGATAGTATACCATTTTTGTGAATTTTCGTTTAGGGGTAAAACATTTGATTGTTCTATTCTCTAAATATGACATTCCATCGAGGTTTAAATCACATCCACAGAGCATTCTATCACACACAAACCAAAAACTTCCATTTTTCTTTGCCCCATGGAGAACAGAATTTCAGAATAATCAAGGCCAGCTTTGATCCATAATCCACGTCAGGCTCCACTTTGAGCAGAAAAATGAGGCGCTCGACCAAGCGGTATTATGAGATCCTTCAAATACTCGTACTCTTCCATGCCTATTTGGGATCCGCCTAACACCTGTTCCCTCAAGTCAACAAGACAATAGTTATCGAAATATTACATATATGGCGTGTGCGGTCAATCATGAGATAATACTCAACAAGAATGGAGAATGAAGTAGAGAATGGAAGCACCGCAAATGTCACATGAGGGGTCTCACCTTGGGAAGAAAGATCCTCCTATCAGTCATGTACGGGACAAGAGCAGGTATTTTACAAATAGACAACGCTTCAATGAACAGAAGACCAACCACTTGCCATTGTCTCATTCTAAATGCTGGAAGTGCTTCCATAAATGACATTGTATCCAGCAAGCGTTCCTAAGAGGTAATGAGAACACAATCAAAGATAATCCATCCACAAAAAATGCAGTGTGGATGATTCAAAATATTGTGACCGACTCAAGTCTCATTTACAAACAATATAAAGATGAATGTATTTTAAGTTATTCACTCACTAATCAAGATCCAATACTTCATCTTTAATGCATCAATGTAACTCTAATTCAATGACAAAAGTTAACAAGCAATAACTCGGAATGTTGTAAACCCTTCTTCAACATACCATCAGTACTGGACTGAAGAATTATTGCAATCCTGACAGGACTGAGATAGTTTTTTTTTTTTTGAGCAAACTACTGAGATAGTTGAAGTTCATAATTAGTGTTTATGCATGATTTCTAAGCTCTTACACAATGTTTAACTACCATATTGCTTCCCCAAAACAGAATATTTTTATCCTCTAAAAAAACTCTAATAAATTATGAACCAGTTCACATTACAAAGAAGCAAAATAAAGGAAAATGGACTGAATTGAATTATCTAATCAATTCTATGACAAGAATATGATCCCACAAGAAATTAGCACGCATAAGCATTGCAAGTAACTCTTTATTCCAATAGGACATGAAATCCAAAAATTGATCACAAACAACCCTACTGCAAATGGGAAATAAATTCCTAATCAAACTTGTAATAAAAAAAAAATCCCAAACCAACTTTCCATTGCCAAATTCCCGGAATTAAACCCTAATCCCAAATTACACCAGCATCAATATCACTCAAGGAATCAAAGTCCTAGCACTACAAAGATATCCAAGTCCCTTTCCGTTAATATCATGCCAAAAATGAGACAATGTTAAATTAATGATATTTTGAGCTATAAATTTACTAAAGCAGTGAATAATGTTTCTCTACTTGTTTGCTTTATCTCCCCTTTATTCTGCACTTTCATTCACACTTGGTAGTTGTCAGTAGTAGGAATTCTTCTCATCCCTCAGCTTGACACCCTAGACACGGTCCCCTACTTTCAATTACCTTTAACATCCTATAAGCCACAATCACAATATTTTCCTCAACTTTACATAGTAAAGTCCTAAAGCCAATCCTTATAAAAACCAAATAATGCAGGGATCCTATTAACCTGCAAGCAGAAACAGTCATACATGGCCTTAAACCCACATCAAGTCACCTGACCCTAATTGCAAACAAAGAGAATTTGTCCATTTTATAAATGAAAGTAATTTGGGAACCATAAAATGCTTCACATTTCCAATAAAGCAAACTCTTATATGTCCCATATCAGAGAGCCAATTCACCATTTTCCATAAACAAAATTAATATTCACGTCATACTAAAAATGAAGGCGTTACTTTATCATGTAATAATCATTCAATAATAAACACTCAGGCACTTGCAAAAGGCAATCCATTATATATATCCATAAATTAAGCTGTAAGGAATGACTTAGCAACAATTACCCTCTATTCCAAGTATCATTTTTTAACTTTGACAAATCATAATCTAGAACAATATCACAACTCCAAAGTCATACCACCCCTTTCTCCAAGGTAGATATTGGTGTTGGCAACCTGAGATCAACAACAAGTCCAGGTAAAGCTCGAGCAAGGCAACTGGCAAGGGCCTGCTTTATTTCTGAAGACCGACCATCAGCTAAGACAACTTTACAGGGATATTCACGCCCGTTAACTGTAAGATATTCTTCATGAAAGCTTTCATCCCTTCCGTATATAAATGCCAGAGAAGATGATGTTATCCATGAAAAAAGAGCATTCCACATCATTGCAAAAGGTGACAACTGAAATAAGTTGAGAAAGCATTAACCACTTTATAAATAAAAGCATGTCTTGAACATGCAGACAACTTCTATAAAGTTTGCACAAGACTTACAGTCAAATTGAAACCCTCTGGGGGAGGATCATACCATGAATCTTCCAAGTCAAACAAATCATTATCTGAAATTCCAGGCTTGTTAGGCCATTTTAGAGAATCTAAATCCTTTTCTCTTGCATCAACTTCCTCTACAATATGTTCTTCACCAGGATATTGAGGACTTGGCAAGATAATTATACCAGCTTCAGAAACTAAACAAGAATTACGAAAAAAAGACAAGAATCATGTCAAAAATGAGCAACAAAGTCTAACTGGAAGCCTATAAAAGAAAACATGAATTACCGGCCTCAGTGACATCAGATCCTCCAGATGAAACTGCTTCTGATGCCTCACTTAAAGCAATTGCACAGGCTTCTGCTGAGGCTTGGCGCAAAATAACTTCATCATCATCAACAGGTGTGCTACCAACTGAAGATTCTTTTACATCCCTCATTTCCTTAAACTCACAAAGACTATTACTCCTCGAACTGTCGATTTGCTCATCAGCCCATGTAACACAACGACTTAGCTTCTTTTCACCAGATGTTTTAAGAGCAGACTTCAGTTTAGTCTTGATCAAACTAGTTTCTTTCTCTACAAGTTTCTCTTCAGCATTTGCAGCATTTAAATTGGAAGCAGAAGTATTGCCATGGGTGGCAACTTTACTCGGTTCCCCATTCAGTTGCATCAATTTCTCTTGAGAGTCATTCTGTTCCACTTCAAGTTGTCTTTCTGAAACAGATTCATGGTGCTCAATACCACTTTTGTCTAATTGTTTAATAGAAGATTTGAGCATTTCTTCAGATGATATGTTGATTCCCTTGGCATTTGGTTCCTTCTCTACATCTGACATGCTTACATTAAGACCACTTTTAAATGATGAGGACAGCTCCTGAATTTTGTGATCACTGGTCCTGACAATTTTATCACTGATTCCTGCTGGCTGCTTCAATTTCCTCTCAGAATTAATCTTCAAAGTACGAGAGGATGATTTCATATTTTCTAATTGATTTTCTGGATTTTGGTGATTCATTTCTAATGGTTTAATTTTTAAATCCGAATTAGTCTCTTTTTGATCCAATGGCAACTTAGATACATTATACTCAGCTTGAGTAATTATAGTGCTGGTGAAGTCCATTTCATTGATAATCAAATTTTTACCGCCACTTAACTTGTTATGACTGGCTTTAGAACCTGCAATGCACAATCAAAGCTCATTTTCTCAAAAACGAAAACACAAATTACTAATTCTATTCATCCACTTCATAAAAATAGCAACAATTACATCCCCAGCTCCAAAGTCGTATATTCACCCATATGAATAAAATTGGACAGAATATATGTAAGACACTAGCAAGAAAAAGCATATGCATCTGACTAATTATGCACCTAAAAAGAACCACAAATGCCATGAAATTCTCACCTTTTTTAACATTCATCTGAGAGGAACCCTTAGAATAATTATCTCTTTGTTTTGGGACATAACCTTCAATAGCATTTGATGGACCAATCCACTGCTCCAGAGACACATCCCCAGTGCTCGTTTGTGTTTTCTCCTGAATTTTCATGCCAGACAAACCTAAGTCTTCAGGCTTTCCAACCTTTTTGTCGGGTTCCACATCCATATTCCCAAACAACCTAAGAATCTCATTAAGTTTCTTTGGGTCTAAAACTGAGCACCTCTTGTCTTGCAAGCTCCCGGCAAAAGATTTACTATTAATGGAACAACTGGAAGAACAATACTTGTATGTCTCATGCAGATCATAAACTTTATGCTCCTTCAAAGAAATCCGATATTTACCCTTCCGAGGGCGATCAGATTCTGATGGCAAAGGATTAGAGCAGAGTGGATAACCACAGATGTCTGTGATGTACCGTTCAGTTACCACATCTTCATAATCACTCCTTGACATCAGAGATCCAGCTGCAAACAACTGGCCTTCATTTTGAATGCCTTCGAGAAGGAATAGTTGTAATTTAAAAACTGCATCTTTCACAGATGCTGGTTGGTCTCTGGCCATCTTGAAAAGCAAATTTCTGGAACTGTACAATGGACAGAGAGCGCATAATTAGGTTACTTTGTCCATCAAATTATTAGCCAAAATTCCAGTGTAATGTTTAAGGGAAACATAATACTGGGTCAAAAAATTTGTCATGAATATTGTACTGCATAGATATCATAATTAATGAGCTGCATCATAATCAATCAAACGTACAGCTAACTTTCAAGTAGGAAAATGATGGTTGAGGATTACATGAAGAAACAAAAGAAAATATATTCTTAGTGGCCATTTAAGAATTCCATTAAAGACCTAATATAACCAACAATTTTACACTAGCTTGCATAGTTTCAATAACTCAGTAAAAACCAAAATTATACTAAATAACTAAGGAAACTTATTATTAGAAGTTGGATATGCTAAAATCTCTCCCCTAAGTCTTTGACAATCAACCTGAGAATGAAAATGAAAGTTGCCAAAATGATAAAAGCATCTCAAGGTTTGTCCGTCAACGTTCATTTGTCATGTTTTCAATTAAATCATTAAAATTTAAAACTTCTATACAAAAGCACAACTGCAGAAGAAACAAAGCTTGCATCCAACAGAAACTCCAACATTGAAACCTCCCCCCCCCCTTTATCTTACTGTTGAATTGTTTGCTTGCCAATTCCTTTTCTATCCATGTCCTTAGAACACAAACAAAACTAACTAAGCCAAAACCCACAGATAACTAATCCTGATGAAGAGCGCTAATTGCATTCAAAAAGGATGCCAAGGGTTTATTTGGTGCTGGAGATAGGTTGTCTTAAATTTATGTGGTGGTTTCACCATATATTTCATAACAGTAAAGATATTATAATTAATGTAATTTGTATAGAATAAGATATTATTCTTAGAGGATCAGATATGATTCTTATGAGACACGATTAGTCATTAAGTGTCATTTATTTCTAAGGCTCCTACCTTGTGTATAAATACCTTCCTTTGCTCATGAATAATACAAACAATTCATTCTATAGCTTCACATGGTATCAGAGCAAGGCAATTTTTTTTTTTTGGATTTTTTCCCATCTCTCTCTGTCTTCTATGTCCAATTTTCGTCCAGTTTCATAAACCAAAGGCAAGTTTTAAAATAAATTCGACAAAGATCACTTGAGCTCCAACAATCATATAACGAAAGACCACATATCTATACATGATAAAGCAATGGGCCAAAGACCTATTTCAGACCCAAATTCACCCTCAAGTGCACAAAAAAACATTAAAATGCTGAGGCATGATGAAGCAATAAACAAAAGACTTATTTCAAATTCCCATCTAAATCTGTAACACTTGAGCTTTGACTCATGACCTGGGAAAATCTAGTCCAATAAGGTTTAGACTTTCTTGTTTTGCATATTCCATCTGCTTGCTCTGCATTTAGACTAATCTTACTACACAGACTTGTAAAGCCACTAATATTCTACTGCCAAATGCCACCTCACATCGAACAAAAGAGGAAAACATGAAATTTCTCACATGCACATCTTCACAGACAAATAGACGGTTTAGAAGCGATCTAACAATTCTAAGCAAATGAGTGATAATTAACATAATCTTTAGTGTAAGAGTATAGCAATCAATCATGTTTATCAAACAAATAAATTTCAATCAACATAACCTGTCAGGTAAGAATCTCTATCAATTACAAATTGCACAACATTGAAGGCCAAAAAGACCAAAACATCTTCACCTAGAGGGCAAGAGAACTGACAATTTGCAAAACAGCTTAGAAG
>JANTPZ010012107.1:0-10540 GCA_025593235.1 Vachellia pachyceras | reverse complement strand
ATTGATAAATTGTGTTACTTTGCCACAATTTACAATGATATTGTTTAGTAAATGATAATGACTTTTGTGTTTCGCTGCAACAAAGACTACGTCTAACTATTGTTGAATTTTGTGCTTCTCAACCACGATGACCTTTTATAACCTTAATGTATTGTCTGGACTTGATTTGGTGTGTAAAATGTAATTGAAAGGTGAATAAGGTCGGGTTAAAAGATATAGACGAGGATTTAAAAAAAAAAAAAAGCCTACGGCGCCATATTTGTGGAGAGGCGCTGTAGGGGAGACCTACGGCGCCCTACATTACCATGTAGGGCGCGGTAGGTGTCCCCTACGGCGCTTCTACACAAATAGGGCGCCGTAAGCCAAAACTTTTTACTACCCTCACATTTGCAGCCCCCTGAAATAGGGCGCCAATTGGGTTAAAAATAGGGCGTAAAAGGTACTTTTTGTAGTAGTGGTAAATACATTGTAATTAATATATAATCAGATATTATTCTTAGGAGATTGGTTATGATTATTAGGAGATTATAGTCATTAATAGTATTTATTAGTCATTAAGAGTATTCAAATCTGATGCTCTCACATTGTATATAAATTCCCTCATCTACGTATGAAATATACAAGCTATTCAGTGTATCTCTTTACAGGTATATACATAGAGCTGATGCATGGACGATTTTATTAATAAAAAACTGATAAACAAAATCTGCAAATAAGATTTAGGTCATTGATATGGTAATATAAGTTTATGTAACACATGATATATGTATATAGTGCACGCATGGTAGTGTTATAGTGCTAGCTATATATATGATCTATATATGGTGAGCCAGGAGACAGAAAGACACAAGAGAACATGAGCAACTTCAATTCAGATAATTGCAAATGAGTTGGAAAAGTCACAACACATGTAAGACATTATCTAATATGGTGACCAACCTTTCATTGATGGACATCTATGTATCATTCATTTCCAGACATTTGAAATAAGCAATTGCTGTATCCTCCAATTAGGCACACGTATCTTACTCTTTTCCCCCCATATATATATAACTAGAATATCAGCATAACAGCATATTCTGATAAGAACTAGATGGCTTGCTTATATGTTGAAACAGTGAAAGGTTAACATATATAGAAGTGTTTGTGAGTGTATATATAATGATGCTTAAATATGCATGCATGGGTGATGTAAATCGCAGCAGCTATATATATATGCCCAAACTAACAACAAAGTTAATATTAATTATTAATATCATAACAAGGAGAAGGGGGGGTTTTACAGTGAGTCATCATGGAATAAAGATGTCCACATAAGTTGGGAACATCATGGGGTCACCCACCTTCTCCAATTAGTTGGAGAGTGGACGCATCACATCATCACATTATATATATATATATATATATATATATAAGCACCCATCACCCATCACATATTAGACTAAGAGTGGACCCCACCTCTCCATGTACGTGTCTCTATCATTCTAGCCCATTTGTCTAAAACCCCATCATTTGCATTCCAATTTCAACTACTTGCCAATGCCCTACTGCCACACTAGTTCTATATCCATTCCCAATCTCAAACCATTTCTTTAAACATAATTTGCACACATTTTATAGGCTGATATGAGTTTTAGTGTTATAAATGTTTTTAATTAGTTAAAAATATATTAATCTCTGTGCCTTCACATATTGAAAAAGAAGAAGCAGTAAAGCATTGCAATGGCCGGGGTGCATGGCTTTGTACTGTTTGGGAACTCATTTTCTCCAACGGTGTACGTAAGTCAAGACAAAACCATCTCGAAATTTGTAAAAATCATTTCAAAATCTGTAAAACTATCTCGAAATTCATAAAATTACTTTGGAAGCCGTAACTCCTTTCTTCCAACGGATTTTCTAAATATACACTTAATCTTTAGTTATGAAAAATCATTCAGGAGAATTGGCATGTGGTTCACATAAACAAAATAATTAAAAAAAATCACACCAGGAGTGGGTAACATGTAATCTGCTGCTATTTTTACATCAGATTTTATTATTACATATTACTTATTGTAAGATTTTTTAAATAGATTGCTCATATAGGCCATTGCATATTAATTCTTTACATTTGAGTGTTTCAATTGCTCTCCCAAATGTAAACTAGGGGCATCAGTCTATTAGATACCATTTTCAACCCTAAATATAAAGGGCATGTTTGGTAACCATGGGCTTATTTTCATAAGCACGTTTAACAGTGCTTTTCCGCAAAACGAGACAATCTCCTCCATATATTTGTCTCGACTTATGTGAATAAGCACTTATAAGTGATTTATGACAATTTGCCAAATGGGCTCAAAATTTAATTTAGTAGTATAATTTTTATTGAAGCTAGGAGGAAGTAATTTATTTTGTACAAATCGCATCTTCAATAATTAACACAGTAACAGTTGATGATGACAACTGTTGAGTCTAAGCGTAGAAATATTGTCCCGTGGAAAGAGGAAGTTCCTGTAAATTTGCTGAGAAGCATCTCCTCATCACGTGAATGCGAATAATTTTTACGCTCTTCTGCATCATTACAAAGGCCATTTTCACATCATATATAGTGCCTGTTTGGGAAGCCATTTTCCAAACGGTGCATGTAAGTCGAGATAAAATCATCTCGAAATCTGTAAAATCCATTTTGAAATCCATAAAAACCATCTTAAAATCCGTAAAACCATCTCGAAATTCTAAAAATACCTCGAAATCTGTAAAATCCATTTTTTCAACGGAATTCCCAAACGAGCACATAGTTAATACTATGACAATAATATGGTTACTAACATATACGCCAATTAATAGAGGAACACCTAACCTATGTTAACTATTGGTATTAACCTCAAATTAACAACTACAGTATATAGATTCTATCCCCACGCTGACAGTTACACGACACTCAACCCAGTCTCAGATTCTGTCCTGTGTCTTTTTACTTAAATAAATACCTTCTTGGACGTTGAAACTTGGGGCCTACTTTAATAGTGTCACAAATTGGTACCCTCAAAGACTCAACCAAGATTCTCTCTAATGTATGGTAAACAAATGATATATATACACATACACATGTATATATATTCGCATGAACAATGAGTACCTCTATTAACAGTGCAGATTAATCTCTGCAATTAAGTACTGATGATAAAAGATAGAACACTTCCAATTTCGATGAGTGCCCCTGTTTCTTACATTAATCCGAAACTGGTAAAAGACACCAGCTCATTTTTTTAATATAAAAGTTAAATAATAAATTTGTAAATATTAAGAAAATGAGTTAGAATTAGTTATTTTTAATAAATATGTTGATTTTCCTAAACTATGTTTTTCAATTGTGTGTATTAGAATTAACTACCCTTGATGTAACCCTTTTAACATGTGTAATCAATGAGAGTACATGGACAAAACAATTATAAATTTAGAAGACAAAATAGATTGAGATCTTATTTTGAGGTGACAATAAAAATTTTGTATAACAAAGGCAATAATAGTTTTTATTAAGAAAATAATAAAAATATTATTAAATTATAATCACAAAAACATACAAGAAAATAGAAATTATATTTTATGCATTAAAAATTATTTTATTATACCAAAACGAGCCCCAAGAATCAAATCAACTTTGAACTGCACTTACGTGAGGTCTAACACCAAGTATTTGTATGTCGACAAAACAAAATATTCTGAAGCATAAATTACAGTCAGAGAAACATTTAGCTCACGCAATCGGTCTCAACTCTGAAATCCTTGTGCAGTTCACCACCTTGTATACAGAGACCAAGCTCTTTACTCATCTACAGACAGATATATAAAGTATGTCAAGTTAGTATGTCAATAAATTTGTCTGATATTAGTAATTAAAATGATGTTCCCCCTCATTCACATAAGAGTTTTCTGGAGAACATCGTACTAAAAAATCATTTTAATTGTATTTCATCTATTATTCTATAATCTATATATATTATATGATATCCCCTGCAAATTACTCAAATTATGACACATAATGACATAGAAACGCATCTAGAAAAGTACACGTAATTGATGTAAACTAATAGGAATTGGATGTGAAGACATTTGCATAATTGTATTAGGCTTTGCACTGTGACTGACGTTACGTCAAACTAATACCAAATATATTTCATTTCTTTCATAAACTCTCTCAAGCTTCACCAGTAAGATTCTAACACCTTTTCTTATTTTCAACCAATTCGTCAGAGATAAAGATCAATCATGAAGTGAGAGACTACTTAGCTTGTTTAATGTTTACAAAAGATGACGAATATGTTCTTCACAAAAAGTAAATTTCCTTCTGAGTGGGTTTCATACGCAAATGTGTGTAAAACCGTTGACAAAACCAGCGAATAACACGTCTATTATAAAATTGAATATTGCCTTTTAAGTTTACTTTATTCCTCTCTGCCGAGAGAGTATCCTGGATTAAAACTATGAGCAAAAGCGCAGCTTTAATTGTGCTTTCTTCGAAGTGGAAGAACCTCTAGTGGCTTTCAATCTAAATAATTTCATGCCACATGTAACCCTTGCATCGACCAGAAAGATGCAGGGTTCCCAGAAAAGCCTGATTTAAGTTGAACTAGGCTTCTGTGAATTTAAAATGAAAAGAATGATAAGAACAGCCACCCCAGCTGCTAAGCTATGTTCACATGAACCCAAGAGGAATGATTAGCCAGCCAACCTCCAAAAGATAAGGCTAACTTCTAGAATTTTACTCTAGAAGGTACAGAGGGTGACCAGCCAACTAGAATAGGCAAACAAGGGGTCATATCCTCTTTATTTTAACACGTCCCTTAATTTCAATGGGAATATATGTGTGTGTGTATATATACACACTTATCGCTAGAGCCAGAAGATCACCATTACCATATCCTACAACTTGATACAAACCATATCCGAGACACTACGGAAACTATCCGCTCCAATATGCAGAAGCCAGAGACTCAGGCCAACCAGCCTCCACCAGGTACATAGCATCTCTCTCTCTAAAACTATGGCGCACCAATATAATCCATCTTATTCAAGGATCTAACAGAGCTTGCCTTTTCTTTATCATATGGTTTCAGGATACCCAACTGAGAATCCTCCCTCCAGAAGAAAGTTCTTATCTAGAACAAAGAAGAAAGGCGAGAGGGGCTTCATTGAGGGATGGTAAACTTCTAGTAGTCTAAAATGAATACAAATTTCTCCAGTAAGAAGGGTAGGGATGGATGTAACCACGTAAAGAGTATGTGTCATAATCAATACCATGAACCATTATAAAATCTATTGTTTGTTTCTATTAAAATGAACTCATGCGGAAGTGAATTAGCAAGTTGTCTAACAACCGCAAGACGTAGACATACTTCTTTTCATACTCCCAAAGCGTAAATTTATTAATCATACTAGGATTACCATATATAGACTATGGCCTCCAAACCATGTCACTAGCAATCTACTAAATTTTCTTTTATGCTGCAACTCTTATGCAGCCTCTTTGCTCTATGCTGCTGTTGGATCTGTGAAGAATGCTGCTGAATCACAATGCTGGCAGGAGCGACATAAAAGATCATTATGGAAATGTGTTTTTTTTTATGCTTATCTTATTGGCAGATAGCAATTAACTTGGTTGCGAGCACTGATAGATTGTATTTCTACCTTACTCTGTAATCAAAATGTTGTAATATCATTACATGATACCTTACTCTGTAATCACAATGCTGTAATATCATTATCATGGTTGATTTTCTCAGCTACTTGCAGCTCATCATATAATCTGTAAAACTGAATTTTCCCAGTCATTATCTTTCTGCTTTTTTCCTTTTTGCAGGTTCTCTGGCTAAAACTAATATAGCTAGAAAAAATCAAAGTAAACTTGTACTGGAGTTCTTTCACGGTTTCAAAACGTACCTTCCGTACAGTGTATATCACTATAAAAAAACTCATGGTTTCACTTCTTTTTCGGGGGGTTTGGGGGAGGGACTTTATGAGTTTTACAAACCACATGCACATTTTTAGTCCGATATGAAACTTTAGAAGGTCCGGCATGCTCTACAAATAATTCTCCCCTTAACTAGAAGACAAGGTTGTCGTCGTACCATGAAACAGGACATCTAAAAGCATTAAGAACTCGTTTAATAACTGCTCTGGGAGCAATTTTTACAAACTCCTTTAGTTATGTTGTAAGACAAGTGTACTGGTCCTAAGGTTCAAATGGTCATATACTACAATAACAACAAAGTCTTATTCCACTAGGTGGGGTCCAAATGCTCGTACACTATTTTCCTTTAAATTGCACTTTGAGCATCTTTTGTTTTAGCAACATATTCCAAGGCTAAGATCATATCAAGACTAAAACCTGAATGTATATCCTTTTAGCCTAAAAATGTTATGAGTGCACCACTAAGCAGGATGCATAAATACCAGACATTATATTCAGACTGAGTCCTAACAATCAAGCAATTTATACAATCATATTAACAGCATGATTCAATTCATTTCATTTCACCCCTTGTTTTGCTTCCTCCTTTCAATGTGAAGAGTAACTACTAAATGTAAAAGCAAGGCATCATCTCTTAAAAATCTACATTTCATTTAATGACTTTTCTTAAGTTTCTTTGTTCAAGACATCTCAATAAAGTGAAAGAATTTCTTTTCATATAATAGTCATTGATAATAAACCATACGGAGTGCATAAGTCATAAAAGATAAGAGGAAAAAATTGTTCTCTTATAAACACACAAAGTTCATTACTTTACCAAATTTATTATCATGCAAAAACAAAGGCAAACATATCCCTTGCAAAAGTGTTCGTAATTGCAGCAATACTAGCATAAACTGTGAAAAATCACTTCTAGTTCAATTAAGAGACAATCCAACCGCGCCATCAAATGATTCCATACCCAACAAAAATATCAATCGTAATGAACAAACTATAAGCTGCTTGAAACATGAATCCAAAAACCTGAACAATGCCGCCAATTTGCTGTTCCCTAATGGAAGCGAAATTCTGTAGTGTAAGACCATGCCCCTTTAATCCATCAACGAGTTGCTGCACTCTAATGCCTGCCTGCACCTTCACGGTCTTCTTCGGCTGATCCACTTTCAAAATTTTATCCATCAGTGCCAAATTTATCATCCCAGCCCTTGACAAACCAATCCCGTTGGGGGACAGACCCGATCCAACAGGCCGGATTCGAGTCTTATTCTCATTAGCCTCCTTAACAACCTTCTCGAGCTGCTCTAGATTCTCCGGCTGGTGAAAATTTCGGGTCTGGACCTCGTGGGTTCCACTCCAATTGGAGACTGTGTGAAGATCTTCAGGCAAAGGAGCGTATCGAAAGATCTCAGATGTTTTGTGCTTGGCATTCTCCGGGAAGGGGAATGAGTAGTAAGTGGCAGCACCACAGAAGAGAACGAGGGCGCCATAGCCCAGGTACTTGCGGAGTTCGGCATCGGAAGATGATGAAGGGGAGGTGGACAATCGGCGAACGAAGTTGTGGGTGGTGGTGGTAGTTGTGGAAGCTAGACTTCGAACAAGATGGGAATTTGAAGTGGAAGAGTGGTAGTAATGATGAAGCTGACGCTGAATCAGAGCAGATCCTCTCAGCATCCTTGGACCCTGTTATGTAATTTTTTACGTGGGTTTATCCGAGGTTCGAGGTAACGAACTCCTTTGTACGAAATTACTTGTAAATTACTCTAATGTACTTGGTTGGGAAGTGTATTTTTTATTTTTTTCTGAGTAAAAACTGGATATCAATTAAAAGACTTTAACACAATACACTAAGGGTTAGACATACACATTATCTCCCTCCTATACCCCTTCCTGTAAATCAAAAGGGGTTGGTCATAATAATAAAAGTTGCCCTCCAAATTGTGAGCAATTTTCGTTAATCTATCTGCTAGGAAATTGTTCTCCCTCTTAGTATGTTGAACAACAATGTTCCAATTCTTAGAGATTATGTGTCATGCCTCCTCTGCGACATCCTTGAAAGGATGACTGTTAATACAGCCCCGAGAAATTAGGTTAATAGCCTCAATACAATCAGTGATCGATAACTATTACATGGTTATAACCACGCCTCCAGCATATATGTAACCCATGGATAATTGCGATGACTTCCGCAATAGCAGGGGGAACCATGGTAAGTTTACAGCTAAAACCCCCCAATCCATTGATCGTTTTCTACTCGGATGACTCCACCGCAACCATTTCGCCTAGAGTTAAGTACCGATCCATCCACTTCAAGTTTAACAGCATCTTGCCTTCCATCCCATGTTTTTACAGCATCTTGCCTTCCATTGATCCATCCACAGGAAGTCTATTTCCCAATTTACACTTATTTATCTCAATTAAAAAATGTGGGATGAGATATAAATTTTATTTTCTCACCTATTTTTATATAAATATCAACAAAGGTCAGCTGAGAATAGAGTTTGGCATGTGGGTTAGCAGGCTAACCCTCATAGCCAGTTTTTTTTAAATAACATATCTTTTATAGGCAATTAATTTTAAGGGTAAATGAAATACTTCTTTTGCCTCTTTTTATCTCAACACATTTTCATAAAAAAAAAGTAACACTAAAATAATTTTCTTTAAGGTTAAAAATGGTACATTTAAAAGTAACATTGAAATATTTTATCTATTTATGTCAATAGTATTATACATATTAAAATTACAACTGAATATATTATTAAATTATAAAGATGGGTTAAGGTGCAATTTTAATAACAAAGTTTTGCGTTAGGGGCGTCTGGCATCAGAAAGGTTTTGGTGGCGTAAAAATATACATAACATTATAAAAGTGAAGCAAATTTAATGCAGCCGTTACTTTTTTTTATGTGGGTCCCACATAATTATTTTTAAATTATTATTCTTCCTTGTTCGTCAGCTTCTTCTTCGCGATCGTCTTGCACGCGTATTGATGCCCGGTGGCTTTGTGCGTGCACAGAAGGGAAAAGAAGAGAAGGAGGGGAGAGAGAGGAAAAGAGGAAGAAAGCAAGGATAAAAGATGACATGGCTGAAAGAGGTGGAAGAACACTGACTTTTGTGGGATCCACTTAAAAAAAGTAACTGTTGATTAACGGTTGTGTTAAATTTGCTCCACTTAAGTAACGTTGTGTATATTTTTGCGTAAACAAAAATTTTTTGGTGACAGACATCCCTAACATAAAACTTTATTGTTAAAATTGTACATTAACTATATGTTATTTTTTTGGACCAAATCAAAATAGTGTTGCATGATAAGACATTTTTTAGTTGACACTCAATATTAAGTTTTAAAAAATAAAAAAAAATATTTGACGGACAAGTTGTGGCGGGACCCTAAAGAGAGGTATATCTTCATATTTTTATTTAACAACGATTTTAGATAATAATTAGCATTTTTTCTAAAATGCCATTTAAAAAAGAGTGGTAAATGGCTGCTTCCACATGCTTATCATTTTAGTAGCTTACGCATTAAAACATTACGTAGTTTTCTCTTTCTATGTAAAATAAGACAAAACTATGAGCTCCAAAATTTGATATTGAAGTACCACAGGAGTAACAGCTATAAATATTCTATTTTATTATAATTAAATTATTTAATATTAGTAACTTATATAACAAGTGAGAATTCAAATAAATATCATTTTAAGCTAAAGGTTTGCCATTTTACTTTCACAAGCAAGAGCAATAGTTTAAGCACGTCTCCCTCTCATAGATCGTTCATGTATTTAGGTTTCAAGGGAAACATGGGAAAAGAACAGACCAGCACCTGAAGCCCATTCCTTTTGTCGCATCGTGGTAGGCTTGCTTTTCCTGGTTTCAGCACTATTCTATATCATTCAGGTTTGCGCTCATTTCCGACATATTAATAATATTACCTAGATCGGCAATGGAGGTTGGCTCTTGGGTCTAACAAAAAAAAGGAGGTACCGACAGTACTTCGAACAACATTGTTTTAACAAAATACATGCACTTTTTTCTTTCATCAAAAAAAAAAAAATACATGCACTTTAGAAGAAAAAAATACCTATATTACTGCTGGGGGTAAGAAAGAGCATTACAAATACTTCTGTGATATGTGGGAATTTAAACAATACTGAAACTAATAAAAGGAATGGGACTTTAGGCTGCTGGCCCATTCATACGATAATCTTGAACTTCTGTCTGTGATCCAAACATGGTGGATGGCATAGCTAAAGAATAATAATTTTCTTTGGACATGGCCAAGTACACCATAGTTTAGTTATTGACAGATGAACCACCAAAGCAGGATCTGAAATATATGTACAAAGCTGGGCATAAGATAATTGAGTGTCAAATAGGATATGACAGTTGATAAACATGCTAAGACTCATAATCCCTTGATGACCATCTACTCTCGTATTTCCCAAATGAGTATGCCGCTGAGGGCATCTCATTCATGTGAAAGGGGTCAGGTTCAATGCCATAATCTGTGAGTGGCCTATGCTCCAAGACATCATCATGGCTTTTCACAAATTCCGGTATCTCAATCTGCCCTTTCTTTATGTCATCCCAAAG
>JANTPZ010012104.1:0-11272 GCA_025593235.1 Vachellia pachyceras | reverse complement strand
CAAAAAAGAATTGTCTTTCGATCAATTACTGCTGGGAATACAAGTTAACCCATAGGTTGAAGGCTAGCCAACCACAACTCATATCCTCGATAAGTTGATAAAATGCCAACCTGAGCCCTTCATGGTGGGTTGTGGGCTAATTATTATTTTTAATTAACATCAAGTGTCATTAACAAATTCCTTACCATGCAATACTATTTTGATTTGGTAAAAAAAACAAAATATAACTCTATCTTACTATATCTCTTTATAATTTAATAATATATAAGAGTATTAATTTTCAGTTGTAATTTGAATATATACTATTGTACTAATAGTGAACATGAAATGATAAAATATTTTTAATATTATTTTTAAATGTAGTAAGTGTTGTTCAATCCAAAAATGTATTTGGTGTTGCTTTTTTTTTTACAAAAAAATAT
The DNA here is from genome assembly GCA_025593235.1 of Vachellia pachyceras. Classification (NCBI taxonomy): domain Eukaryota; kingdom Viridiplantae; phylum Streptophyta; class Magnoliopsida; order Fabales; family Fabaceae; genus Vachellia; species Vachellia pachyceras. The sequence continues at coordinate 10,850 of JANTPZ010012104.1, read as the reverse complement.
ATTGAGATAAAAAAGTAAAAGTAGTAATTTATTTACTTATAAAATAAAATAAAATATATGAAAATATATTCTTTACAAAAAATGCGAGCTCACCTGCTACAAGCCGTAGATTATGCACCAAGACCATGCGGGTTGGATTAACCCACACCTTGACGGGTTGACAAAATGTTAACCTAAACCCACCATCAACTAGCGGGCCAACCCGTTACTAACTCTATAGCCAACGAGGCAGTGCATTCGACCACTTTATATTAGCGCATTAGTTCAAGGCTACAAAATTGAAGGCCTCAGGCACATGATTATTTTCTACTCATTCTCTTCACTTGACAGTCTTATATCCAATGGAATTTCTTCTTACTCTTAACTCGCACTTCACTCCAACAATTAATACCCAAGTATAAGTTTATCTCTTGCTTATCTCACAAGCTCACTCTTCCATTTTGACAAGAGTTCTTGTTCCCCCTTTTCAAAATACAATCGGAGGCAAAATCCTAAGGAGAAAAACTCAGAAGCCAGTCAACCAGAATCTATAGAAACTAACAGAATTGAGATCATATCTTATAATAACCCTGCATTCTAGAGGCGGATGCGCAGTGTCACTCGACATATGTAACCATACTATGCGTATATCATATAACTTTTTTTATCCAAAGAATGTTATACTTAAGAGATTATTTTTATTTTAAATTCTACACCTATTACAATAATTTTTTTTAAAAAAATAAGAATGGAAATGAAAATATAATGTGAACAGTCTAGTTCGAATCTGAACGATCTAGACCTGGCATCCGATGTAAACCTACTCAGTCTTTTTGGCTTTTGTTATTTCTCGTGGCACTTGCATGCTACCACAGGTTTAATTAATTGGGGTCGTTGTGCCAGCAATCTATTGACTGAGAAGATAGATAGTCTCTCCCAGCAAGAACGACAACATAATTCAAATTTTAGGAAACACATTTGTGATAGGGCTTTAACCTTAACGCTTTCAGCTTGACTGAGATTAGTTTTAAGTTCAAAGTAATGAAATAGGGATACTTTGAGTTGCACCTGAAAAAACAGTCGAGTCATCCGTTTGGGAAAGCGGTGGAGAAGTATTTTACCATTTACAAGGTAAATGTGTGAAGGAGATTATTTCGTTTTGCAGAAAAACACTGTTGAACATACTTTTGGGGTGTTCAGAGGCTTTGCCAAACACTCGTTCCCTCCTTGAACTTCAATTTTGATGGCTCTCGGAATAGCATCACTTAAACGCTAATGACATTCACTGGGCCCTCTTTCCAATAGAGCTAATTATGCCTAGCTTTGTCTTTGACAAACTGGACTAAATGAATGGAAATGTCAGCTCAAAGATCCCATATTTTTATACTATCGAATTAAATGTGAAGAATCCAATTCTTCAAGCAAACCATACAATCCCCATTGATCATCTGTCGCCCAAGATGGCAAACAATATTCCTCCAAACAAACAATAATAATTTCCACTTGATCAAAAGAAGCCTCTACATACAAGATCAAATCATCGATGAAGAAAAGATAAGTAATTAAAGGTCAATTAGTGGATTGCCTAATCTGCCTCCAATTTTTTTTTTGTCAATAACATATGTATTAACTTCAAATCGTTTCATATATAAAACAAAATGATATATGGTGAAAGAGGCTTTCTCTCTTTAATACTGTTAATTACCTGCCTTTAATATTCTTGAGTAGGCTTGTTGTTCCAGAAGATTTTTATAACTATCGTAGAGTTGCTATCCATTTTAACCCTACTAAGATTTTCATTTGAGAGGATTACTATGAAACCCTTCATGAAAAGATTTAATTACCAAAAAATTCTAATAACAAGTGAACATCATAAACTTGTTATTTCATGTGTTGAAACTTATGTGTTGCCTTTCATATATAAAACTATTTTGATTGTAAATTCACTACTCCGTTATTCTAAATTCACAACTGCACTTCACGAAATTTGCTAATAATATGCAAAAATAAAACTCAAGTTAATCTTTCGATGCAAATGACAGGTATATTTGAACAAGGTAATTATAAATTTGGTATGATGAAGATGTGAATTCTAACACTACCAAAAAATACTATTTAACGACGGAAAAATCCGTTACTAAATGACTATTTTCCTTCAGAAAATTTCCATTTAGCGATAGATAATATTAACGATCCTCATTTTAACGACGGAAAATAATCATTTAGCGACGGATTCATAAGTAATAGGGTGGTTGTAAATGAAGTTCTTGATTCTAATTAATCAACCTTCATTTATAACTATCCTATTACAGTTCACAACTTATTTACTCCTCATGTTATATTTATAAGTAACTTTTAATGTATTTTTACTTATATCAAGAAAAAAATTAATTTCCATTGACTATCTTAAATTTAATAACTAACTTTACCCGTTACTTAATATATACCGCTATGTAGTCTTTATAAGTCCATTGTGCAAGAATTTTTTTGATAAATATAAGTCCTCTTAGAGATTATTACTGACTGTTTTTCAATTTCATTCTTACTTAATTCTCATTAGAAAAATAAGAAATAGAGGTCAAAATGATTTGTAAATACAAAAAGAGAGAAAATTTTAATAAGGGTAAACTTGAAAAATCTTATCAATTCAAGATATTTAATTACTTAAGTGTCACTCATTCATCAAAACAAGTTTACACAATAATAAATTAATAGTAAAATTATACATTCATGAGAAATGTTTATGAATATGATAAAAAATAATTTTTCTCTGTCTTCACTACTACAAAAAGTACTTTTTACGCCCTATTTTTAACCTAATTGACGCCCTTACTCAGGGAGCATATATGTGAGGGGAGTAGAAAGTTTGGCCTACGGTGCCCTATAACATAAAAGACGCCTTAGGCTATACCTACGGCGTCCCATATCAAATATAGGGCGCATATGAATATTTTTTTAAAAAATGTTCTGTTCAATTTTATTTAACCCATTTAATATATATCTGATTCAGTAGTAGGTAATTTTATTTTGTACACCAGATTAAATCCAGACATAATAAACGCATATGAGAGTTAAAAACAAAAGTCATTGTCTCATTTGCTAAGCAAAGGTACATTTGTGGTAGAGAAACACAATTCATCAATCTAATTAACCCTATAAAAGTCAACATCAAGAGTTAAAACTATATGAATACCTTGAAGAAATAAGCACTATTTACAATCAAGGAGACGTCTAGCCAACAAATCTCTGATCAAATCAATGTCAGCAGCCAAGTAAGTATCATCATTATAAAAAACCTACAAATTTAAAAATAATTATTAGACCAATTCAAATATTTGATAGATTACATATTACCTCTTCTAAATCTCTAGTCAATCCACTCTGAATAATACTATAAATGTAACTAATGACATAATACCCTCACTCAGTATTGCCCGATTGTCGATGGCACTAAAGATAAAAAAACATATAAAGGGATAAAACGACTTTCAATGGAAGAACTTAAAGTCAAAGTACTTACTATTGGATAACACCACTGTGTGGTTTTATTTCTACTTTCACGTTTACCGCTTGAATTGACAATAGTTACATATAAAAAACATATTTAAACATAGTTAAAAGTAATAATTTACAAATGGAAAAACTTACATATCAAAGACATATTTTTAGTCGCCCCTGCTTTTCTGCCAGACAACGGATCAAACCAATAAACAGTATTCACGAAGGGACAGACAACACAAAGACTCCAATGATGACTACAACAGCACATATAAATGAAATGAAGTTAGCAAAACAAGTTAATTATTACCAATTCGGCTAAATGTGTTAAAGGAGTAACTATAATTCTATACCTTTCAATTATTGGCGCTAGGTAACACAATTTTGGATTAATGTCTGCTCTTTTTGTGCTCCCAACGTAATGCATCCTATGTTCTAGAGAATTGTAACTCTTTGTTGTATTCACAGGACATAAAAATCCATACAAATCACCTCTAGAAAAGTCGACACAAATATTGTGGAAGGTCCTATTAAAGAGTTAAATAATAAAGGAAATAGTGAATTATATAAAACCTAAAAATGACATCATCAATTGAAGATAGGAATATAAAAAACTTACAAGATTGCAAACTGAAGCCATGCTATATCTAGGTCCTCTAGCGATAGGAATTGTTTCACATCATCCTTGTCGATAACGAATTCATATGTTAGACCACGACCCACAGTCCCATCAAGCTTCTGCATGGTCACAGGTGTAAATTTTTCTCGTAGCTACCGCAGCCGTGACAAGGATGGAAATTTTACAGCTTTTTTTGGGTCCTAGTAAAGTAAAGAATACATATTATAAATATAATGCCGAAGAAAAATCAAGTAAGATCATAAGGTGGATAATACCTCATGAGGTGTTGTAGGTGTAGAAATGAGATTTTTCGGCCAAAGAATGAAACAACCATTGGATTGACCTAAATGGAGCACCTCTCGATCAGGTATTGGGACATCGGAGGTTTCCTCACCATCTTCAATACATGTCACCGAGACACGAGATAAGCTATTATATTTAGGACCCCGTTGATCCTCCTACTCACCAACTATTATTCTCTATTTATATATCAACCTTCTAAAAAACAAAACTATATATACACTCCTGTTTCTATACTATTTTTCCCCTTAAAATTAACATATAAGTGTTTTCAATCACACAATATAATTTGTACTGACCTAAACCATTCAAAACATATTTGAGTTAACATTTGTGTGTAAATTTTTTAATTACAATTAAGTTTTTAAAATACAGATTAATATTAAGAACCCTATAAACAAGGTTAATGATAAAAAATAGTTGATAATTTAGATTTTGACCACACTTAAGCTCACAACTAGATTTTTACTAAAATCCCCTTGTTAGACTTAAGATGTAACTTTTCCAACTAAGATTTGGTCAACATTGCGTAGACTTTTCTTTTTCATATAACATTGCATATGTAGACATGCATCCTCATTCTATGTAATCAAAATATACGCTTTGTTCCAATTTTTAATATCAGTATGAATATTTTGTTAAAAATTCTAAAACACTAGATTTTTTTATTTGTAATTATGTTAAAAATATTTAAAATTATTAATGTGTCCTTCTAATCTAATTATTTACTCTCTCTCTCTATATATATAATTAAGTATACTATTTGTAATTATGTTAAAAATATTTAAAATTATTAATGTGTCCTTCTAATCTAATTATTTACTCTCTCTCTCTCTATATATATATAATTAAGTATACTATTTGTAATTATGTTAAAAATATTTAAAATTATTAATGTGTCCTTCTAATCTAATTTTTTACTCTCTCTCTCTCTCTCTATATATATATAATTAAGTATACTAAAAATAACACCTTTTTTTGGTATCGTCTATGAGCATAAAAATTTCCATATTAACTAGCACACATATATAAGACCTTCATCAAATCCACCCTCATCCTCTCAACAAGTTTCTGAACATTGAGGTTGTTGTAAGGTTTGCAATCCATGTGAAGACATGGGACTATCCATTATGAGGTGCTTTTCATTATCTTCAAAGGAAAACTTATACATGAAAAGGGACAATAAATAAATTTACTCCTTTACATCTATTTATAAATCATTTTCGCCCATTTAATCATTCTTGCGTTCATTCTCACCCATTTCTTTTTTCGCTGAGCATTCTCGTCCATTTTCATGGGCGCTTTGCAGAAATTGAACCAAAGCAAAAGGAGAAGAGAAGAGGTAAAGGACTTATAAGGAGCTACCCAACCAGATCCGTATGTTGAGTCGACAACGGTGAAGAATGTGATGGTAGCTGCAAGCAAAAGCCAAAGCTCGACGGCCAACAATTCCAAATCACGCTTTGAGAAGAAGAAGGCATGCAAGCAAGTTTAAAAGAAGAGGCATGCATGTACAGCGAAATGGTGAAATGGGGAAGAATAGAACCTACAAGCAAACTTGAGAACTCAAGAAGAAGAAGAAGAAGATAGCCGGCAAGACACGACGAAACTAGAAACGCGAGAGAACTTGAGGTGAGAGAGGCACGACATGAGCGAGGTTGGGTAGAGCAGTCAGGAACGCTTGGACGACGCTTGAGCAATGAGGTTGGGCAGAGTACTCTCAACGGGAGAAGGGAGAGAGAAACCAAGAGAAGGGAGTAGCTAGGAATCAAATGGGGAAGTGGTGGTCTGTGAGCTAGCTCTGATATATATGAGCTGTCACTCTTGCGCTTTATAGGCGCCAAAAATGAGACTTTAGGCACCTTATCTTACAGATAGGGCGCCTAAAGCGACCGCCTTCATTTTTTACTCCCTTTTTTAAAAAAGATGCGAATTTCAATAGTAAAAACTATACTTTGTACGTAGTAATGCTCATAGATAGAACACTATGTGTATAGTGAATTCACAACTGCCGCTTTAAAATTTACTAGCCATTGAATTTGCAAAGTTACTAATTATTTTCGAAAATCTTAAATTTAATCTTTTGATGCGAATGATAGTTACATTTCAAGATTAGTTCTGAATTCAAAACTTCATTTACAACTACCCTATTATAATATTTAACTCTATTGCAGCAAATTCGCTTCTATTATAGCAAATTTGTTAGGACAAAGTTATGAATTCTAATGGGACAGTTGTAAATTAAAGCTGCTGTATTCTAACAAATAAATTTCCATCATTTTCAACTGATAAGTAAATTACGAGTTTATAAAATATGCATTACTTTTTTGCATGAACAATCGGTATTTTGACTAACCCCTTAGGGAATTGCAATTACAAACCAAATTAATAAAGATTAGGCTATAGTATGACCCCAGACGACCCTACCACATAAGCTATTACACTCCCAAATGATTAAACCCGTAACCTTTAATTGAGTTAGAGCAGCTTATACCAGTTAATTCAAGTTATTAGTGATAATGTACTTTATCATTTTTAATTTTATTAAAGCCTTTTCTGCCTTAAATGGTACTTTCTCTAATTTTTGGGACCCAATTGAAATTAAGTTCCTTCCAATGGACTAGATTGTCATTCTCCCAAAAAAAAATTCATCCATTTCTTTTGCAAGCCTTCTATCCTAAATAACCCCTCTCCTTATATATATATATATATATATATTGTTAATTCTCGTACACACATCTATTCTTCATTTAATATGGGATATACAAGTTGCTCATGTATTAATCACAAATGAACATGAATGGATTGAATTGTTTGTCCTCCTTTAACCACAAATTGTGGTCCATGTCTTGACGATGATGCTTGGAAAAGCTCAAATTTAGGTTTTGATTCACTTGCACTGTATCTCTTAGAAGATAATGATCTTTTGGAATTTCCTTTTCATTGGTCAATTTTTTTTTCAGTTTTATCGGAGAAAGTGTTAGAATTGATATAATTTATGTAACTAGGTTCGCCCTATCATTTCAACCATGAATAGTTACTCTATGTAGTCATGGTCCCCATAAGATGTGAGTCCTAAAATCCTAAAGGTACCATTAAATAACAACGATAAAACTGTAAAGAAAGAAAGGGACCACACACGTTTTTATTCTTTTAATACATGCAATTAGGTTAACATTGATAATATCCCATTTACCAACAAATAATGCATGAACTTTAACACTAATCACTCTTTTATTAAATTAATTTTATTGATTTGTTTTGACTTGTTGGACCACAAGAGCACCTTCTTCATTGTCATAACAGGTATATCGCTTTTACAAAGTTTATGCTTCATTTGGTACACTGACAGATTCACAATATCCACTTGTCCTTTATAATATATCATATATATACACTTAGGGATATTAAATAACTTAAACATTTGTTTTCTTAGCCTAGGGTTTGGGTCTTCTTTCTTGTTCTTGTTCAATTCTTCGTCCTTTTATGGTGGCAACCAGCTGAGAAGCCCTTCGTTTCGATAGAGATGTTGGGTCTCTTTTCCTTCTCTTTCTCTCACACTGTCACACACATGTAAAATTGAGATATTAAATTAAAATACAATGCGTACAATTTTATTGTAAGCAATCAAGTAGTGCATGCTATGTTTTGAGAACATCGGTTACTGTGTATTTTTTCACTTAATTGAATCTTTTAATTTTACTTTGTTAGCACCGTTGACCCCTTGTAAGTTTGCTTTGTTAGCAACATAACAATGTTAGTGGAGCAAATGTAATGAATTAAATTAAAGAAAAAAAATACACAAGTACCAAACTTAAATTAAAAAAGGTATATAATTAACTATAAAATGTTTTTTCTCATGAATATTCATGTGTACTATTATAGGGATGTGATATTAAATATTTTATGTTGAATTTCAAACAATTATTATCAGTTTCATTTCACTTTATTCTTATGAACTTTTGATCAAGTGCACAGTCTTTCTTATATTCAAAACATAACGATGAATCTCATTACATCTCTCTTAATTTGTCTGGATAACCCATTTTCATTAATTAATTTGTTAGTTTAATATACTAGTAGAATATAATGGGACAAGTGTGATATTTAATTGCACGACCTAAACTTTAGGAATTTTTTTTACATAAGAAAAGTAAAGAAAAATTCCGGCAAAAAAAAAAAAGAAAAGTAACGAAAATTATTAATATAAAAGTTAAGGGTTAATATGTAAATTTGCTCCAAAAGTTTTCACTAATGAGTAATATTACTCCGAAATTTTTTGGGTTTAGAAACCTTAAAAATGTTAAAGTGGAATATTGTTACCACTTACAATTAAAAAGATAACAATCAACATTAGTTTTTTTAAATGGGGTTGGTTAAAATAACTACGTTTTGAAAATTTTGGAATAACATTGCTTTTGAGTAAAATATTTTTAAACAAATTAAATTTGCATATATTAACCCTAAAATTAAATTTGAGAGTTGTGATGGGCAAAAAAATAATAAATTTAAGAGTTGTTTGTATGACTCATATAATCAAGTCTGAACTTGCAAATTCAAAAATTATCGATTCAAATTAATTTTAAATAGATTTTATACTCCCATAATTTAATATATATATATATATTTGATTATTTTAATATAAATGAGTGGATAATATTGGTCCTGACTCCTAAACATGCTGATAATGATGACAATGGAGGATGCAATCCCTGAAATTGCTTCATTTTGTTTTATTCTTTCTAAACCTAAAATATATTTTTTAAACTATATAGCCACTTAAAATATATTTTTAAATTATATAGCCACACACGCTTTATACCCAATTTGTTATGTCATATCCATTTGCTATCCTTTGCTTCATAAATTATTCGTATCATGTCCCTTTTCTCTTTCCTTTAAATATAAAAATAAAATAAGAAACCCATGATTTCTATAGCTTCTCTTTTCCTCTATAGAATCTTGATGAGTGATACAAACCAATTATTGGAATATATTAGTTAGTTTCAGAGATAGTAATAAACAGGAGTCCAATGTTTAAAACTAGCATATCAGCTGTGATTTCTAATTAGAACTTTATGGCATCTCTAATTAGAACAGCACAAAAAATTTTAGCAGTGATTTTTTATCACCAAAAAAAAAAAGATCGCTACTAAACATTACCATCACCAAAAGTCGTTTTTATTTGATTCACAAGTGATTTATCTCTCGGAGTAAAGCCCATGACATTGTGCTTCTTCAACAGTGCTTACCTTATTGCCTATCGAGCTTCAATAGATTTGTGGTCATATAGTGAAAGGGGGTGTGTTTAAACTATACATTTATATATATATATATATATATTGTTCTATATTATTGTTGTTAAAAAATTTAATGCAAATTTAAATGTTTCTTTTGTAAGAAAATTTTAATTTTTATTTTGAATGATTTTATTTTATTTTGAACTTTCAAAAAATAAAATCATTTCATAACATAATTTAGAAGAAAAAGCAATTGATAACTCAATTATTATATTTAGGGTTGCTCAACAGATAGACTAGACTAGACTGAAAGCCAAATCAAAATCTAGTATGTTTTATGAACAGATTGAGTCTGGCAGCTTGTGATCCAATCTAATCCAATATGAATCTAAGGGTGGGGTTGGATTGGACTTTGTCCACTGGATCGGTGGACCGGTTACTTTGCTGACTAGGACTTCAAGTTCCCTAATTGATTTCATTTTTGTATATAAGGCCAATAATTAAATTTGATAAAGGCAATTAAGATAATAAAAATACCTGCAATCATATAAAAATAATCTGAAAACAATAAAACTTAATTGTAAATTCATAATAATATTCAACAATATTAAATTAAATGTAAAAAAGAAATAATAAATTACAAAAAAAATTTAAAAAATTCACCCAAACTAGATGAAGTGGTCTGAACACTAGATCTTGAACCATTTAGCTCAAGTCAGTCTAGTTTGATTTCATTATAAAACTTATTTGGATTACACTAGACCACCTTGGATTGTATGGGACTATCGGATTTTTGTATGGGTGTATACTCTTTCGGTCATTAATGTATGACCTCTTTTATTAACTTGATTAGATTAAGAAAAGTAGCTAAATTAGTTAATTATAATAAATTTGATATGTTTTTCTTAAAATAATCTTGTGAGAATAAAATTGTACATGAAGCATATTTTCTTGGTTTACTTGTATGATCTCTACTTTGTTTATTTCTTCCAATATACAGTTACTTGTATGATTAAACAAAATTTCGGAAGATGAAATTAATTACATTTGTATATATAATGAAACAAAGTTTTAGAAAAGAACTCATGTTATACAAATATGTGTTTGTATCGATCAATAAAGTTACTTTAGGTAACAGGTAATAAATATAGAAAATTGATCTACACTTGATTAGGATCAAAACTAACTCTCCAATAGAGTCTCACATTAAGTAC
>JANTPZ010012101.1:0-10855 GCA_025593235.1 Vachellia pachyceras | reverse complement strand
TTAGGGTTGAAGACATATGGTCAAGTTTGTTTGTCAATAGTCTTGTGCAATCCTGTTTCTACATTAAGGAGGGATCATTTTGATTGAAATTTCCTTTTGTTGGTGCTATTTGGCTATTGCTCTTAGTAAGGTGTTCATTTTTGTTTTCTATTGTTTGGTAGAAGAGGAGTTTCCTTTAGCTCATTCTCCTACTCTAGAGTTGGGAAGGTCGTATGGTTAAATACATTGTCTAGCCCTCACATGTTGCCACTTAGCGGTTTCTAAATTGAGATCCTTTGCCTTTGGAGGACCAAATTGGAAGGAGACCAATTCTTTTAGAGACTAAATCACTAATTTACCTTAGATTTCATTTGAATGTCTAACCATTTGATTACCTATTATGCAGGACTTTATGGCCCTTCTTGCTTATAAAGAGCCAGATAAATCCCCAATGTTTCATCTGCTTAGTTTAGATTACAGGCAGCAGGTCGCAGATAGTTTGAATCGAGCTATTCTTGGTTGGTTACTTGATTTCATATTCGCTTGTGTAGTTCTTTTATTCCGTGGCTATAACATACAGAATTTTTCTTTTTTGGGTAATGGTATTTGCCAGAACACTCGAACCTTCCCAGCTACACAGCAATGGAGAGACTTATTCAGCATGCTACAGTAGTGAGGCAGTGCTTAAGTCAAGAGGCTGGAAAGGTAGTGGATAATTTCTGTTTCTATGCTTTGAGATTTTTTTTTTTTAACGGCCGTATGTGAGTGCAAGCTAATTTCTCATGGATTCACATTCATAGTTAGCTTGGACCCATATTTCTTTCAAACTGTGGAACTATTTGATATCTATTTTAGCACATCACTCGTACGAGAGATGTAAGTTACACATCTCTGGCTCATAACCTGATTCTTTTCTTCCCCTAATTTACACATTACAGGATGGGCCTCCACCTTTTTCATTGAAAGATTTTCTCAAAAGTTGAAACTTGAAAGGGACACAATTGGGAGTGACGCTTGGTTACCTAAGCATTTGTTGTGACATATGGGATTCGTGTTATTTGACCATGGGTGGGAAGTTGTCAGAATGCCTGTTTGTCTATATAATCTAATAAGCAGGCTGTGGTGATTGTTTGGTCTACGTGAAGTTCCTTGAAGTCGAGTGACCCGGGACTGATTTGTAATGTTTTCCTGATTGAGGATTCAGTATGGAGCAGCTGATCTTAACGTGTTTCCTAACCTTTGTGGGGCGGAGTAGCTAAACCAAACTTTCTTTGTTCCCTTGTTCTGAATTTGTTGTTCACTCATTTGTGTTGTAAAAAGCATATGCATTTGTTGGCTATATTTTAGCGATAAAAGGAAGCTTGTTGCTGCGAAAACGGGCACTTCCAGCACCTTATTATTTTAATTCATTTAACAAATTCCTTGGCTCTATTTTTATTGTCCATCTTACATGAATTTCAAGGCACGTTTGTAATCAAAATAGAAAATACCAACCAAACCCCCTCCTGAAAAAAGGAAAAAGACGGTGCCGCATGACTGGGTTTTGTTTGGCAAGGAAGTTGGGCGAAAGCCCAAAAACTAGAAACAAAACGCAATAAAGGGAGGACGAGAACGAGACGGTTAATAATATCGTTCCGTTCTTACGTGGCACTCGGACTGAGGAGGTTCCATTTGCGTCTTCCGGTTTCGGCCGGAAAACATAATGGGCTTGGGTTTCGCGATTATAAAAAATTAAATAGCCCATATCGCCTCACAAGTGTTCTGTGTTCCAGCGTTCTGCTTGTCCACCAGTCTCCCTATCCATCTGACCCGGGAACTGGTGACCGGTCTCGGATAATGGCTGCTCTGATTTCTCTACCATTTTCAGCTTCATTTTCTATCGTTCGCTTCCGTGAAACTTCCGTGTTTTCCACTCGCTTGCTTCCCCCAAGGTACTTCACTCAGAAGTTTCAAACATTTTCTAAGTTCTTCGCTTCAAATTTATGGAGTGGCGCATTTTTGTAAAATCTGATGCACCCAGTAAATATTTGGATTTCATGAAATTTGTGTGTTCAAACTTCGTTCCCATCTCATGATTGCCAGCTTTGGAATCAGTTTCGTTGTTCGGCGTTAAATAATCTACAAGGCATGGTGATACCATTTGATTAATCTTAGTTTTTCCCTCTATCAGTAAATTTTGCAATTGAAGATCCTAATTATTACGCCCCTAGCTTCTTCAGTAAACATGACGCTCGGAGATTTATGATGGAATGATAAATAGCGTACTTGTTGCTTTATTGAGAATCCGGGGTCTGCTTGTCTACACAGGACTCTTCAACAGAGGTGCAGTTCTGATAACTATGGATGGTGTGCGGTTAAGTGCAGACTTCTCAGCGCCAGTGTGGCTCCTTCCTCAAATCCTCCGACAGTGATCAAGGAGCCTCACAAGTATTTTGATCAGGCAATCATCACAGTTCGTTCGGGTGATGGAGGCCATGGAGCTATACTTAGCATGCCCAGCCAGAGAATTAATAGTTCACAAGGAAGACATGAAAAGGAAAAGAGAAAGACAAAAAGCTCCTATAGAAGAGACTTTGATGGATCGCTTATCCTGCCTATGGGTGGGGATGGAGGGGATGTGGTGATTTATGCGGATGAGGAAAAAGATTCATTATTGGAATTCCACAGCAAAAGTCGCTATAATGCAAAGCGGGGTGGCAATGTTGATACAATGGGTATTTTGACCTCACAGTTGCATAATGGGCTTGCTTCTCCAACTCTGCGCATTCCCGTGCCTGTAGGTTTGTATGTATAACATGCATCTTTTTCTTATTATTATTCTTGAAGAGATCTTTTGTGTTTTATGTAAAGAACTAGAAGTACTTTGGACGTAATCTAAATATGAAATGTTCTGCTTTCCCAATCTTCTACAATCCTTTTGACTGTTTAAATTGGAAGAATTGCATTGAGTTAATGGGCATAGTGCCCATACTTTTAATTTTAGGAAGGGTGAGGAACTTGAATCTGCTCTTCCTAATTGAGTTTTATAATGTGACAGGTACTGTTGTAAAACGGAAGAGAGGGAAATTGCTGGCTGATCTGGCACGACCAGGTGACGAAGTTCTTGTTGCAAGGGGTGGACAAGGAGGGGTAATATTTCATTTTCCCTCTGAAAATTCTTTTGGAGTCTGCTGCTTTCTATAGTTGAGTGATGCATCAGACTCCTTTTATTCAGAAGCGAAACTATTGCATGATTTATTGCTTTGAGACGACCAATATGGTGTCATCTTGGTGATAAGTTGAATTGCTGGTCCAATAATGTCCTCTTATGCTCGCTCCCTCCCTCTCACACACACACTCACGCACAACTGTATGTATACGTTTTTGGGTCTGGTTATGGATTAATGTATATTATGGTTCAGATAGTTCTTTACTCCCCTTATAAATACATGTGCGCGATATATATTTGAATTCATAACCAGCTGCTCACTTTACTTTTGCCTACGCAGATTAGCTTGTTGGATCTGCCACAGCATAAAAGGAAAAAGATGATGGCATTGACAACAAATGTGTTGAGAGATGAAAGCGATAAGGTAAAATATTTTCTGTTACAATGTATAAATCTATTGTATAAAACATTTTCTAATGTTTTTTCATGGAGAGATATAATTCAATTCTTGTGCTGTAAATTGAATGCCATGTATTAGGAGATTGAATCAATACGATTCTGTTGTTGTCATTTAGTTTATCGGAGTATGGTTATGCCTGCTATTGTCTAAATATGTTTTTCTGAGTCAGTTTTTTTAATCAGGCGAGTTGATCTATCAGTCCCTACATTGTCATCTTCCAATAGGTCCTTGTACTTTAAAGGTTTGTAGAGAACCCCCTATGCCATTTAGCAAAGTTGGTTCCCAGAGTTAAGTTTGTTGCTGATGCACAAGTGGCATGAACACCATTGAGTTAATCATGATATGGCAAAAATGTTGAAATGTGGGTGGTGATATGGAAATTAGAGATGAATCAGGACATGAAAGAAAATCAGTCTCTATTATTTTCAACTCAAACAGTACTACAAGAAGAAATGAGAAGTAAAACACCAAGCAATGACACTTCTCAGTTCAGCGTCCATCACCAACAAAAGCCCTTATAGCAAACCCGATTTAAATTCTGAGGAGGAGCAAAGGGGTTTTCTGATTTCGATAATAATAATTTAATCAGATTGGGAAAAATAGGAACCATTTGAGCAGCAGCAGCTCTGTTATAGTTTTTGATTATTTCGATTAGCAACTTGTGCTTCAAATTGATTTTCAGATATAACATTTGAATTTGAATATTTATTATAGGTTTTAGTTCATGGTCAACCTGGCGAGGAAGTTAGCTTGGAGCTAATCCTGCGAGTTGTCGCTGATGTTGGTCTAGTTGTAAGTACTGCATCTAATAATTTTATCTTTATAATAATTATTCATTGGGTGCTTATCAGTGCCTCTTCTTGCATGAAATTGATATTGTAAGTACTGCATCTAATAATTTTATCTTTATAATAGTTATTCATTTTGTGCTTATCAGTGGCTCTTCTTGCATGAAATTGATAAGGGTAAATGTGCAATTCCTGGGAAACTAAAATTTTGATGCTTTTGGCCAACAAATTTTTATGCTTATTTATGCTCATATCATGTTTAAAGCAAGAAGATATCGTTTGTAGAATCTGATAAATTATTTCATCCTAATTGTTTACTTTAAGGATGCTACATAACATGCAATGGAAGTCACCCATTGCAATTTTATTGGCTGTTTCAGCAACATGCTTATGTTTCTATATAGGTTTGCCTCAGTGACCAGGTCCACATCTGCTTCCCTGTCTGTTATCCTCTAATCATGCTAGCATATTTCAGGATAAGACCATTGAACAAAGTGATTTTATCGAGTCTTACATAAGTTCTGTCTTAATATCATAAACTAGATGAAATTGTGAGTCAGATTAATGAATAAATAAAATGACAGGCCTATCGCAAAGTCTGTTCTATCTTCATCTTTTCAGGAGATTAAGAAAATTTTGATATAGGGACTTCCAAATGCTGGGAAATCAACACTACTGGCAGCCATTACACTAGCAAAACCTGATATTGCCGATTATCCTTTTACAACATTAATGCCAAACCTTGGACGCCTAGGTGGTGACCCCAGCTTGGGAGCAGGGATGTTTTCATCTGAAGCTACATTAGCAGATTTGCCTGGTCTTATAGAAGGTGCTCACTTAGGAAAGGTATAATATATGAATGTTTATAATTTTGTCCACAGTACCATTTGCCATGGGCACGCTAAGTGTGAAATTGGAAATACATGTTTTAAGGGTCTTGGACGAAATTTCTTGAGGCACCTCAGGAGGACCCGGCTTCTGGTCCATGTTGTTGATGCTGCCACTGAGAATCCCATCAATGATTATAGAACTGTCAGGGAAGTATGTATGACTCATAATTTTGCCTTTCTTAGCGAGCTTTTTTTATTTTTCAAATAATGCAATGTGCTTTCGCCTTTCCTTTTCTTGAGTTGACTTGTTCATGCTATGGTCCCCCATTGGAATTATTTCGCAGGAGTTGCGCATGTATAACCCCGAATACCTTGACCGACCATACATTGTGATTTTAAATAAGATTGACCTTCCAGAGGTATGCAGCTTGCTACCACTATGTGGGCTGATAATGGCATCGATTATATGAAATCTATAATAAGAATTTGACTAAACGTGTAAGCTGATTAATGTTTCAGGCAAAGGACAGGCTTCCATCATTGACTGAAGAAATACTGAGAATTGGGAGCGTTGGTACAACGTCTGAACTAAAACTAACTTCTGAAGCTCCAGATCAGTCATCGGCCAGTGAAGTTGTCATCAAGGAAAAGAAACTGGAGGAATATTCCCCACCCCTGTCCGTTGTGGGTGTTAGTGTTCTGTAAGTTCTCGATGGTCTCGTTCAAAATTATGCAGTGCAGCATGAAAATTATATGGTTATACCTACTTTTAATCCCTAGAATTTACCATAATTTGGATTTTGGTTCCTGAAATTTAAAAGTGATGGTTTTGGCCTCTCAAGTTCATTTTGTTTTAAACCGTTAGTTTCTGTAGTTTCAAAATGACTTAGACTTGATGTTAATACCGTAAATTTTATTTCTGTGTCACTGAATCCGTTACTTATAGTGAAATAACTTGATAACTAGACAAAATAACATGGAAACATTGTTGTATAACCTATCTTGTAGTTTTAAGCTTCTTTCTTGTCTTTTATTTTATATCTTAGTTTTGGTCTATAAAGTTTTAAATATATGGTTTTGGTCCTTATAATTTCACGAGGGCTTGAATGTTTAACAGCGTTATTTAAAGCCATTAACTTTAGGGACCATAACCAAAATCCGTTCAAAGCATACAGACCAAAACCAAAATTAATCAGAATTATAGAGACATATTAAAATTACGAGACTAACAATTTTAGATAGAATGAACTTGAGAGATCAAAACCATCACTTTTAAACTTAAGGAATCAAAATCTAAATAAGGGTAAACTATAATAACAAAAAATAGGTTTAACCCAAAATTATATCTATAGTGGTTCCTGTGGGATAAAAGAAACGACACAATCTTCTCAGTTCTCACAACCCCTGCTATTTTAGAAAATTTATTCTGCTACCCACGTTTTAATTCATGCACAAATTTTGAGTGTTACTTCATCTTTAAAAGAAGTTCCCAGGGGATTTTGTCAAACACATTTTGTGTATTATTTTCTGATCCGTTCAGAAAGTCTACTTTGCAGAGTAGCTTAGGTCAAAATATGTCATTACTTCTTGCAGGAAGGGCATCATGATGGATGACATGTTAAAGGAGATAAGGAAAGCTTTAAGGAAGTGCATGGATCCATTTGAAGTATAGTCGGCGTTCAATTCACCCTCTAGAAGTGGCTGCCACTGGTTTGCCATTGTTTCTGGTTTTCAGTTGGCCTCACCACAGAGCAAGGTGAAAAAAAGTTGCAAAATGGATAGGCCGAATAGACCTCCAAGACCATGGAAGCATTGTTTTTGGACTGACTCTGATCCTCAACCACGGATGGTTGTGAGCAAACACGGCAAAGTAATTATCATGAAAAAGAACGAATAATACCATTTACGATAAATGGCGTTATTCAATTTCTGTGACATCCGAGTTATAGTAATGATTAGCTTGTTACTTTCGGGATTTGTGATTGTAAATATGCGTTCGCCCCTCTAAATGTAATTCCGAACTTTAGGATCAATCGACGAACAATGCCATGCAATGCAATCTATGTCCATCTCACAGGCTGCTGTTGTCTAAACCGTTTTGCTTTTCAAGTTCCATCTCAATTATCCTTTCGAGACACAGAAGATGATAGCGAAACCACACAATGGCATCTTACGGACGGACTCAAGGGAGAGGCCCTTTCACCTTCCGTCACTCATTTAGGTTGCCCTAGAGCTTTTGCATTAAAACACTGGTGGGGATGCAAATGGAGTTCACAGAAAAAAAAAAGGCATATACAAACGGAATGAGAGAGATTATCATCAGAAGAAGAAGCAGAAAATGTGCATGAATTTAGAGCCAAGGGCGTATGTCGTTTAAGTATGCCTCGTTGATCACCTCGGGTCCCTGGTCGGGAGATGTTGGAGCCGTTTCACATGTTTTGTCCACTTTTTAGGAGCGGTGTAACGCGACACAAAAAATATGTGTATGCGATCTATCCACATAAATAACAGAACATAGGGGTCCTCCCTGCACACACACACACACACACACATATATGCATATGTTGGTGCTTATCCAATCTGGTCCTGCCGTCCACCGATAGACGATGTTTGTGGCTAAGAACGGGCTCTGCACAGCATGTCTACTTTTTGAAAACGTGTTGGAACTGTCGCATATTTTGCCCGTGGAGGGTGTTCCCGTAGGTTCCTTTTATAATACACACAAATACGTGAGAATAAAGATGGTGGGAGGAGAAGGAATGGAGTGAACATTGCGCTCCTGAGACCATTGGATCTGGTTTCGCTCTTGTGCGCACAGAAATCCAAGGCCCTGTCATTCAACCACGTCCCTCCCTAATTCTCATGTGCGCGCTTTTGGAAACCCCCGCACGTACTTATCTTCAACCGTTTCTTCCAAATCACGCCGCTCCCATCATCCCCTTTGCTTAAATGCTCATTATCCATTGCCCATTTCTTTCTCATAAAAAAACACCGTATTTGGTCACCATTTATTGTTATGACTGACTATTAGCGATGGCATAAAATAAAAATTAAAAAAATGGTGAGGGTGCGCAGCCAGCTGAGGTGAGTGAGACGCAAACAAAAGGGGAGGCCAAGTGTGTAACAGAGAAATGAACAATAAGGCTGTGAGTGGACACGATCTGTCTGCTTCATCGTGCCAAGTAGCAAGCCAACCCCTCCTCACCTGAGGCCACGTTTCAGGGTACTCGCATGCCTTCACATTCTCATCTCTCTCGCTCGCTCGCTCGCCTCCCACTATATAAGCACCAGCCATCGCCCCTATTCTCCCTTTATAGCCGCTTGCTCAACCACAACAATCCAGTGCTCTCCTCCGCCGCAATGCTCAAATCGGGGATGGCAATCCAGGAGAGAAGGCAGGTGAAGAGGCCCGCCCAGGCCAGCTCCCGAAAAGGCTGCATGAGAGGCAAAGGTGGCCCTGAAAACGCCACCTGCACCTACAAAGGCGTCCGCCAGCGCACCTGGGGCAAATGGGTCGCCGAGATCCGCGAGCCCAACCGCGGCGCCCGCCTTTGGCTCGGCACCTTCGAGACTTCCCATGAGGCCGCCTTGGCCTACGACGCAGCCGCCCGCAAGCTTTATGGCTCCGACGCCAAGCTCAATCTCCCCGACCTCTCCTCTCTCAATTCTCAGCCTGATCCTCCGCATTCCTCTGCTCCCTCCCACATTCCCCCAATGCTGCCGAATCAACGGCCCCTGACGGACCACCACCTTCTCCGCACCTCCGCTTCTACTGTTCCTCCCTGCTCTTTCAACGCCGTCCCCAATAATGCTCCCCTGATGTCCGTGGCTTCCCCCCAAGTTGCTCCTGCAGCGTACAGCCCTAACTCCAGCTCCAGCTCCAGCTCAGCCATGTCCGTTCCGTTCAGCGCGGAGGAGAACATGATGGTGAAGCCGATGGAGAATGAGGAGGATTTTGGTCAATTCTGGGGGACCGTGAACGAGGGCCTGCCCGTCCCTGAGTTCGACGATTCCATCTGGGCAGAAGCCGCTATGTCTCTGGATTTCCCCGTAATGTCCGATGCGAGCGTGTACGCGAGTGGCACTTTGGGGGATGTGGCTCCCTGGGACTCTCTGCAGCCTCCCTGGTGCATGTGATTGCACCTCAGCTTCTTAATTACATACACATACAGGACTTCATCACTGTCTATACCATCATATACCGTCGTCATAAATACCAGCATGGTTCATATACACATATATATAGGAAGGCTCTGTAAATACATATACACATGATCACTGATGACTAGCCGGCCGCTCCTGGCTTGCTAGTTACGTCATATAGCAGCAGCAGTATATGTATATGTCTCGTATATGATCTATCTCGGTCCGCTTAAGGCCGCGACGCCGTGGTTATTTCTGCACGCCGCCGCTCGCCTTTTTTACTTATTATATAATTTTAATTACCATATATATGTAAATAGGCTATTTAGGTTTTTTTTTTCTTCCTTTAAAAACAATGAGTCGTGTAGTTACTTTTAGTTCAGAGTCATATCTAGGAGCTTGTGTATGGAGAGATGGTGATGAAGGAAAAAGGTTCGTGGTTGTATCAGTTGTAAATCAACCACGTGCCATGGCCGTGTGGGGCCTTTTCTATATGATAATATATCTATCCATCCATGTCTGTGTGCTGTGTTTAGTTTTCGTATGTGAATAAAAATGTGTGCTTGTATTTAACAAATGAAGGTCCGATCCGTCCTATATATGCAGATGATATGATGCTATATATTATATTTTTTTCCGTTATGTTAAAGATTCCGTTGTGTGTGTGATGAGACTCTAAGCCACCATTACAAGTTTGAAGATTCTCTGTTTGCTTCATATATCCATCTTCTGATCTCGATCGAGTCGGGGGAGGGTTGATCGACTGCGTCTCCCTTCCAGTCTTTATCTGAGAACAATAATCGAAAACGTTCATCTTGGCATCGTAATTTGGTTTCAGAAAGGAGCTCGGGTGCGTCCAATTAATTATGATATGAATTGATATGAAGAAGTGTCGTTGCTACGACCTTGGTTTAAAACTATTAATGGATTAAATGAAAAATCCGCTATACTGAAATTTTTTAGGGAAAAAAACGATGAATTTTCCAGCAGAGCTGCAGCTTATGATGAAGAAAGGAAAAATTGAAGAAAAGGACAGTGGGAGGATAGTAATGATAGGAGGCATTCAATGTATATTGGATTGGGACGTACGTCTAAATTTTTGTGTAAAATACACACAAACACTAACATGTAAGCTGCCACTTATGTCTCTGTGTCCACACTTTTACTTAGTTGCATTTCTATTTTCACCTCTTCGATTGTTCTTGATTCAGTGTCAACGCTTTTGCGGTTTCAAGAATGATACAGATTTGTGTTGGAGAACTCACATTTCCATCCACATAATACCCTTTATAAATTTCTCTTGAAGCCTCTATATTTTCTTTTAAATTGATATTTTGCCTCTAGAATTTGCACCGTAGAAATTGAATTCTTCTAATTTCATTGCCTTTTAGCATCTTTCTTTCTTTTCCCCCCTCATAATATATTGTCAAAGACATTTTGAATATTGACAAAAAATAATTAAGATACACCGACACTCCCCCAAACTCGGCTCTAAAGCTACTTTAGC
>JANTPZ010012098.1:0-10382 GCA_025593235.1 Vachellia pachyceras | reverse complement strand
CTGAAAAAAAATACATTGATGGCATGCGAGAAATGGGAAACTGTAAAGGATGGAAGCATACACCTAGAGCCATTGCAGGATGCTCCTTTACCAGCTGCCGTAGAACCTACAGATTCAGACCACAAACAGAGCACATTAACTTATAAGCTCAGTGAAACTGCGGTAAAATAACCAGAAAAGCTTGGGTAAACACCTCGAATACACCTGGGGTCGACATCACAACCTCCAACTGCATGTGCAGAGGGGAAAAATGATGAACAACTAATCATTGCAAGAAAAAGTAGAGCATATTTTTATATATAGTGAAAATTTAAAACGAATACAAAAGAAAATATATTTATAATATTAGTTGTTTCTCAAAATGTCAACGAATAAGAACCATTTTGTTGAGACTTCTGAAACTTCTAAACATCCACAATTTTCATCAGATACCTTTATTTTTCTTAACAAACTGTTATTAAACTTCTAACTCAAGACTCTGAAGTAGTTCATTTCATACCTAGGGACCTACTATATTCGCAAAAGCACTCCAGCATATTCAAATATTAAGATTAACTTACAACTGTAAAGGATTTTGTTTGATGATGCAAGCCCATTTTCGCTGCTAAAATGACTTGGAGAAAAAAAAAATCAGAAAGAAACTCACAACTGAAACGCCTCCTGCTATTGCAGCATGCGCAGCTTCTAAGGCCACTTCTGCACTATGTATCAGTGAAAAATATAAAATAAGCCGGCAGTGACCAAAGAAGATTCTAAAGTAAGACATAGAAGAATAGTACTAAGGTGAGATATCAATACACATATCATTTTACAAGAACGTGTTTAGTACATTCAAATGCGACTTCAACCAACGAACTGAATCAAATTGGAAGGAATAAAAAATTAAGAACTCCCCACCAAAGCGATCAGCATGGAAGAAAATAAAACCCGAAAAATATACAAATGGGTATAGCTACACCTCATGCATGAAAACCAAAATCAAAAGTAAAGGGAATAAGAGGACTTAAAAGCGGAACATTGATTACCAGAAGTTAAAGTTCCGTCTAAAACAAAAAAAGAATAGCGTCAAAGCACTGAAAATGTGGAAATGGTGCAATAGAGATACACCTACTGGCCCGAAGACAAGCTATAACGCCAGAATTCTTGATCTGGCCAAGGGTTCTGTCAACCGGAGACAAAGAA
This sequence comes from Vachellia pachyceras, assembly GCA_025593235.1. Classification (NCBI taxonomy): domain Eukaryota; kingdom Viridiplantae; phylum Streptophyta; class Magnoliopsida; order Fabales; family Fabaceae; genus Vachellia; species Vachellia pachyceras. The sequence goes on along the minus strand of JANTPZ010012098.1, from coordinate 9,200 downwards.
AGCTCAGGTAGAGGACCAGGGCATGAAACTCGAGCACAGAAAGATGGTGGCGGAGAAGAATACGAAGCGTGGGCGAGACTTAATGAAAGAGAAGGCCATCGAGAGAACATACTTAGAGCTGAAGTGCTCATTCCCACTGTCATTTCCTCTCGCTCTCGTTGCAGAAGAAGGTGGATTTTTAGCGGGAGGTACCGGCTTATCTTCAGTTATCCAACTAATATTTATAATTTATAAATATCTTTTCAAAATTACCTAGATTTATATTTTGAAAAATTGCTGAACATTTTTCAATTATAAAATTTATTGTTCACAGGTAAAAAGTATAGACGTATGCCTTTAAATTGATGGCATATCTTTAGATGAAAAATTTTTATTTTAAATATAATTAAAGACAAATCGCATATAATTAAAAAAATCATCCTTGAACAAATTTCAGATATTTTTTATAAATTATGTACACAAGATTTTTTTAGTAGTTTTCCCTTATATTTTTGTTTTTAATGCAAAAAATAATAATATTCAACGAACTTCTTTTAATGATTGGTATTTATTATTATAAATTTTAAAATTTAAATTAGGTTAAAAATATGTGAATGGTGAAATAACAATTGGTAATTACACACTCGTGTGCCTTCTTCCGATCAAATGACTTCGTAGAATCGGTCGGCGATCGCCGGAGGGGCAGAAGCTATATAAACGACGAATCGGCGAGTGGGCGTCCTTCTTTGAATCTTTACAGCTTCTGTTGAAAAGGAAGTTTCTTCTCCCGTGTAAGGATATTTGTTTTTTTAAAAAAAAATTGATTTGAACTTATGATTCTGTTAGTTTCGCGGGAGTGATTCTGCAAAATTGTGATTCTGAATGGAACGTATTTTCTGTTATCTGATTTCCGATTTGTTTGCATGTCATGTTGAATTGGTAAGATTAGGAGGCGGAAATTCTCTGAGTTGAAATTCTGGAAAGGTGTATCCTGTATGCATGTTTCTAATTCGTAAGCTCTTTGCCTTCTAGCTCTATTTACTTTAATGAAACTGATATTGGGTTAAGTTTTTCAAATTTGTTGGCTACTGATACTCGTTTAATGCGAACTTCTCTTGAACTTTCGTTTTAATTGTTTGTCCCGCCATTACAACGAGGATCAATATAGAAAATCTAATATTTAGAATCCAAAATACATTTTTGGTTCAAACTTGAGAATTGGCCGTGTGGTCTCCTTTCTTCTGAGCCCTAGCACCCTCTTGTCTATTTTAGAGCTGCAAACCTCTGTTCTATCCACTTAATAGTTCTTGCGATTCGTTCTTGAATTCAAATTCGGTTGGCGATGTAAAACCTCTGTTCCAGATTTCGAGTTTGAAGAAGACAACCTGCAAAGTGTGTTTCTTTTTCTCTGATCTGGAATAATCTGTTACTGGTTATGTTTGTTCCTTGTCTTAGGATGGAACCTAAACAGCTTGACCCAAAGCACTCCGGAGAGTTACTGAAGTAATCCTTGAACTTATGCTTTTAACATCAAATTCCCCCCCCCCCAAAAAAAAAACCACACTCCTTTTCTAATCATGTGATTTCGATCATGTCATTGACAGGCATTTGGATAAGCAGAACGAGTTGCTTATGGACTCCTATAAGTTAATGTTTAACGAGCTGCAAAAACTTCAGGTTTTTTCATCTTTCTTTTATTTTTCCTGTTGAGTAGGGCTTCTAATTTTACAATATTTTCATCATCTACCTTCCATACTCATTGCTTTATTATCCCCCGGGGGGCGGGGGGTTCTCTGTTTTGTTGAAGCATGATCTCTATTTATTCAGATTAGACTTGTGAAAGCTGCGGTACCTTTTATTTTCCAATTAAATAGGTTTTGTATTTATCAATTTGAGGTCTTTGTGAAATTATATTAGACTAGGAATGTGGTTTACTACTGGCTTTGTTTATCTCCTTGTAAGGTTGATAAATTCTATAAGATGTAATTGCAACTTGCGAGCGACAAAATAACATGAATTACTGTATTTTTACAGTGATCTCTGTCCTGTAATACTATTTTCTGACGGTAAATTTGTTACAGAACCCTGTTAAATTTAGTGTATTGGAATTGTTTTGGTATGTGCTGTTTTAAACGCACTACATAAACTAAACCATAAACTAGCATCCTTGACTGCTGGGGGTCTTCTTACACAGGTGGAAGAAGAAATGCTTATGCGCAAGCTTTATGAAGTCATGACCTCTCATGGTCCCGTTAAGAAGGTTTGGTCATGTTTTCCCCATCTTTTTAACCAATTTCAAGATGATTGATATTTGAAATTATAGAACATATCACACTCTAATTTGTTGTTAACATTTGGAATGTTAGTTTTATATGGTGCTATTATTGAGCATGCCTGTTAGTATAGATGTTTTACGTAGTACTTTTGAGTGTCTACCTTTTACATATATTTTGCTTACCAGTCTGTTATGAACAAGGCTGACGACATGGAAACATCCAATAGAGATGATACGGTGGACAGGCATGTGGAAAATGAGCAATGTGGAACAAGCAAAATAGTTTATGGAGATGACACGATGGACAAGCATGGAGAAAATGAGCAAAACGGAAGGAGTTAAATAGGCAATGAGCAAAATAGAACAATCGAAATAGACAATGGAGTTGACACAATGGACAAGCATGTGCAAAATAGAGAAAGGCAAAGCACACGTGAGCGAAAGAGGACATTGAAACTAAGGACCAATGATGAATAGTACATGCACTTGCATGATGAGTGATAGATAGTGTGAGAAATAATCATGAAGATCTCTCTCTGTGAATCCTTCTTCCTCTTTTCTGGGAGCCATTCTGTGCGTTCTTTCTGTTATTTTCTTTCACTCTTCTTTATGCTAAGATCGATGCTTTATTTCTGTAATTCTGTTTATGTTTCTTGCGGTGTACGTAATTGAAGCTATGCATCCCAATGTTATTCCAACTTGGTTAGCAAATGATATTGGGGCATAATTGATAGTCCAGTACATCACGGAGAACTTCCTTCTAATAAGATTACCTTTGTCGGGCATATCTGGGATCACAGAATTGTTAGAAAATTATATAAATTTGTTCAATCAATGAAATAATACAATTTTATTTTACCGAAAACGAACGAAAGAAAGGATATAATTTTATAAGGTTTTATACAATTTATAAAGAGCCATTCTTTTTACAATTTAATCCTAAATAGTACTCTCTACCCTTTCTCATTTTATTTTCCTTCCATCTTTTCTACATTTTTTTAGTAAAAAGCTGGATATATTACTTCAACAACTAATACAAGAGTTTTAAAAAGGTCAATGTCCTTCGTTATCCGTCAACTCTTGCGTGAGAGGTGGGGGCTGATTAAGGATGCTAAAAGCCCCATCCATATTGTGGGATAAGATGGCTAAATAATCAGCCCAAAAAAAATTTTCCCTACAAGAGTGTAACTGTAAGACCTGTCAGTCCCGGTTATACAAATCCCAAGTATCAGTAATAATATCTCTAAAAAGGGTGGTTACTATCACATCTTTGACAGATGAAGTTTAAAGCTTCAATACAATCACTTAGAAACAGAATTTTTCTAAATCATATATTTCGACACAAACTAAGCCCCTGAATGATGCTTGGGAGTTCTACTATAGCCGATGGAACTAGCAATAATTTGCATTTGAAACCACAGATCCACTTAGTACCTTTCCCATGCATTGTACAAGATCTAGTTTTCCTTCAAGGCTTTAACATAAACATAAGCTAGACTTTTTTTATTTAAATTTTAGGATCAAAACATTATGAAGAAAATAAGTTAGCAGTCCAAAAAATACAGATGATCTCTACCGGGAGAGAAAATACACACAAAAATAACATCCACAGATGTAGAGCACACATGAAAAAAAAAATAAAATTGAATTATTTATCAGATCAAGATTTGGGTGCATTTCTTGCAGTAGGAAAAGAAAATGACTGCCCCTTTCTCTGGTGATAAAGATTCAAATTTCATGGGGCATTAATATTGAATATTTGCTTCTTCTGTAGTACATGTGAATATCCAAAAGTGAAAATGTAACAGCACAACACAAACCTATTGAGTATATAAACAATACAGAAAATCTGAAAGGCAATACAGCAAAGTCCACTGCTGCACTATGCTATAACTTGCTTACACCTTCTTGTATCATCACTATGTGACAGATTAATCCTTTACTTTTGTTGGTGAAAGACTAACAAGAGCATGTTTTCAAGTTGAAGTTGATTCAACATTCTCCCAACCTCCATATTTGGAGCTAAAGGTTCCACCGCCAAGCTTATGTGCATAATCACAGATTGCTTCTCTCACACACATTTCCCATGACATTGCTATGTTCTCAATAGAGAATGGATGCGCCAGACTTTGAAGAGAAACTTGGAGCTTCAACTTCGCTTTCGTTGACAGATCGTCAGACTCGTCTCTGTCCAAACCAAAACAATAACAGGTAAAGAGGAAGCTTAAGATACAAGAAAGTTCAAACGAAAGACTCGAAGAGAACACAATCATGAAATATAACAGTGTTAAAGTATGAATTTGTTCCGAAAGTTTTCGCTCAGAAGTAACATTGCTGGGAAGTTTTGTTAGGAACAATACTGGCTCATGTATAGCATTACTCCATTTTAAAACTTTCAGTGTAACATTGCTCCAAGTAAAAACTTCCTGAAAAAATTTTCAGCTTAACCCTAAATAATAATCCTTCAACTTCGCATATGATTTGTTTTATTATTAACACATCACACATATCTTTTCCTATCTTCGAAATTGAACTCTATTTTTTTTTCCTTTCTAGATTACTCTTTATTAATAAAATAAGTATGCACAAAAAAATTCACCAAATCCAATTCCATCTGAGAGAATGCCTTGTGCAAATAAGTTAGGTTCATTAGCGAATCACTACCAAGCTCCTAATGTGATATACAAGAGCTAAAGAAAACATATCATATATATAAAAATTGGTAAATGAGTAATAAATGTAGTAACAAAGCCTGAATCTCAAACCTGGATTCTGATGGCATTTCATCTAAGAGAATTGGAGAGCTAATTGGATAACTTGTAGGAACAAATAACCGAAGAGGTTCGATTATCGACTGCATGAGCAAGATTAGAAGTCAAAAGCAGATCACAAAAATATTTTAAAAAAAAGTATTACCTCGTATCTTTAATATAAGAGTTAGTTGATTTTTTTAGATAAATTAAAAAGCCAATTAACTTTTATATTTATTATTTTTCTACAAAATAATTTGTTCAACCTATAAATTGACAGATAATCTAATAATACACATAAGTATTTCAGAATATATGTTATATTAGGTAAAGAGTTAAGGTGCAAATTCTCCCCGAAAGTTTTTCATCTAGAGCAATGTTGCCCCACAAGTTCTTTTAAAAGCATTGTTACCACATAAGTTTTAAAATGGAGCAGTGTTACACCATACCATTAAAAATATTAATATTCCGCATCATTTTTAATGGTCAATGTTAGTTTTTCAACCGAATGGGACAATATTGCTTTATTTTGAAACTTCTAAGATAACATTGCTTCTGACGCAAAACTTGCAAGGCAAATTGCTTCTTATATTAAAAATCAGATAATTTTTTTAGCCTTTATAATCTCCCTAAAAAAGTCAATTGTTTCTTATATTAAGAATCGAATAATAATTCATACTAGAAGATAAAAGCTTACCATTTGATTGGAAACAAGGTTGGACATAGGGTCCAAAGTTACAGTATTCCCTGTGAAATAAAGCACCACAATTAATCCATCGCCTTCTTCAGCAGCTCCTGTAGCTACAATTGGAATGATGCCTGCTTCACTTATAACTACCTCAGTGTCCAACAATAATTTCTTCACCTCATTTATTTCTTCCAGAAGAGCATGTTTTTCCTGCAGACATTGCATGTTCTGAATTAAGCAGAATAAACTAAAACGTTCTTCCCAATAGTTGGAGTTTCCCTCATCAACTGCATACCTCTCTCATAATTTTTCTCTCCACCCATTCTCTCTCGCTCATTATCTTCATAAATGAATAAGGGTATGTTTGGAAAAGATTATATATCAAACATGTTTATTATTTTTAGTTAATTTTAACCATCAGTTCATTTTGCTTGATTTAGATAGTTGTTGCTTATAAAAAGGAGAGGAAATTACATCATGGTAAGAAGACTAAAAAGACCAGAAGTAGATGTATTCATTACCTCATCTGTGGGTCTTTTGCCTTGAGGTCTAAATGAATTGAAGTCAGATTCAACGGCATCAGTCAATGGATTTAATGATTCAGACGTATTTGCATACAATGAAGCAGTATATAATGGCATTGCTTCATGGCAGCGTCTAACCTTCCTGTCTCTTTCTAGAGAATAGCCAAATTCTGAGTATCTTGCTTGTGAATCTGCACTAAGATCTACTACATTCCTTGGTCTCTTGTAAGGTGCCGACATTATATCAGACAAACTGATTATATCTCTAATTTCACCAACAGATTCTCTTAATGATTCTCGTGACATGGATGACACCTGAAAATTTCATCATAAGTATTATATCACTTGGCACCATCCAAAAGAAATTTCTATGAATGGGAAGAAAAAAAGAGCAAGCACAATGTGTGTTTTTGGAACCAACCGCTTTAACCAAGCGCTGGATTGCAGGAGTTGTTTGATCAGAAGTGACTGCAGATAATGGAGTTTCATGCTTCTGTGAGATGCTGCTGTATTCAACAGCCACTTGCTGCATCAATTTCTTTGGGTTCTCTTTTTCAGAATTCACTGAATCCACCGGTGGATTCATCTTGTTCTGATTAGGAATTTGTTCCGATGAATGTGAAATCTGTAGGCTTATTGATGGCTTGTCAGATAATTTGTCTTGAAAGACTCTGGATTGTGATGGAACAGCCTGTTGTATGGAGCACTTGTCAATAGAATGTGGTTCTTTGTGACTTGAGGTGGCTCCAAACTTGCGTCCAATGAAATTGATTACCCCTTCCTTTGCATCCAGCTTCGACTTGAAATCAGGGCCAATCTGGCTCCTGGTCACATTTAAGATGGTGCAAGCTTCCTCTATTGCTTTCTTTATTCTTGCACTTCGTTCCATCTCAGCTTGTGTTATACTCTCAGTCTGAGTAGAAGAAGAATGATCATCATATCTCAGAATTATTCTTCTAAGATATATCGAATATACGATAGGATACACTATTGATCTCAAATTAATTCATATCAATAATATCAAAACATATCAACAGAGAAAGCTTTCCAGAACAATGGTATAGCAAAGATCACCTACCGGGAGAATTTTGAACATGTAATGCTGGTACGCTGTAGAAACCATCTTGAGCCACTTGCTTTTCAACATTTGAACCTGCAATAAAAGAAACTATGAATAGCTGTACTGCAACAACTGCCTTGTTCTGAAAACGGACCAACACATTATTCTCAAATATAATCACAAAACTAGAGGCATCAAGGATTGAACACTACTACTTCCTGCCTCAAGCTGTTTGTTGTGCCAGCCCAAAAAAACACTAGAATATATGAAGTATAATCCCTGAATTAATGCCTTAATAGCTATTTATAATTCTAACAAAATGAACGTAGCGGACTCCCTATATATTTTTTAATAATTGATAATTGACTTCCACAACCATATAATAATAAAGAGAAAAACATGTTCTACTTATTAAAATGGTTAGACACACTGATATGGTACTTTCTGTATATCTGTGTATTAGGCCACAGTCCATAAGGAGTACAAGAGAGAATGAAATAACAACACAGAGAGAACAGTCTGGTGAAAGAAGCAAAGAAGGATTTGGACAGGAGTTCTTATTTCATTTTAATTTGTGCTTCCAGTTAGGAAGTTGATTCCTAACACTGTATTCTGAGATCATATCAATTGTAGCGGAGAAAATGTAAACCATGTTTTCTAAATAGTGGCGTATTATACATGTAGTCAACTCCACCTAGTGGAACAAAGTTTTTGTTATTGTTGTTGTTGTTTTTAGAACAGTGGAAGACACGCTTTTCATTTGATGTTCATGTTAATCGTGGTGGCAGACTGGAAAAGATATAGGGGAGAAGAAACAACAAGATTGCTTACCTAATTCCACTAAATCATAGGAGAAAAATATCAAGAATAATAAGTATGGGTCTCGTCTACTACTTCAGAATAATAATATAGCAGTTAAGATGTTACGTAGAAAAATTTAGATGATTTAAATTTGATGTAAACCATTTAGGTTTGATGTTTACATTTTTGAAAAAAATATTTCTAATAATTATTTTTTTGAAAAATTGAAATTAGAAGAATATTTTATATGGTGCACCTAAGTGAAGTCTTGTTTATCAGCAAAATTTTGCTAATCATATTTTAACCATCACAGATACCAAAATCAGAACGAGGAACAGAAGAGAAACAATGTCAGACATTATTACCCTTTGATAGAGCTCCTCCTGCCAATCTTCTGCAACTCTCTCAACTGATCATAAACATAAAAAAATGAGTATAGTAAGTCAGTAGAGGTTAAATCAAATCAAAAATTGGCAAGGGGATTGTTTGATTCATACTTGGAAAAAATGCAAACCATTAACTACGGAGACCGAAGAAGCTTGTACAAGTTAATAAACTGTTCAAATTAGTCAAGTGAAGGTAGAAATGGCAACTTGAAAACTCATATAGACTTGACAGTACGGTATGTCAAGTCCCATGTTAGATAGAATGGGGCACTCAATAAGATATTTAAATGGGGCACTCAACAATTTCCTTACATGGGATCCAAATGCCATTCCCCCCAAACAAAATTGACACGGTTACTAAAAGGGCTACCAACTACTGATATTGCAATATTCCCTTCTTTATTATTACAGAAGCTTTAAACAATGACTAGTTTCCAATTGGGTTTCTGCTGCTTTTACATGTTTCACATCTACAATCAGCTGTTTTATCAGATGTCCCCCAAGGGACAATCAGCTGTTTTATAGAATAGTAAATGTACAACCACCAGGTTAAAATAAGGGCTTTGATTTTCTTCAACTTGACTTCTAGACCTATTTACCACATTTCTCAGAGTTTGTGCGCCAACTAAAACTAATGGAATAAGGAATTAAATCCTGATTATGAAAGTAACCAATGGTGAAGTACAAAAATACCCATGAACTTTCACCGAAAATATTTTTAGCATCATATACTTTTT
>JANTPZ010012096.1:0-10328 GCA_025593235.1 Vachellia pachyceras | reverse complement strand
TGGTTTTAAAACATAGGTTTCACCTCAAAACCTGAATTTTGTCCATGTATTAACATTTTTCAGAAAAGCCACTTTGGATACAAAAATCGGTTTGAAACTTAGATTTTGGAAAGCTATTTTCTTATCAAATCACACATTCTCTCATAATAAATTTTCTCTTTCGTACCTACTTTTTACTTGGAACTCCGTAGAACTTAATAACTTTCCAAATACAAATATTTTAAAATCTAGGTTTTACTTTGGAATCCGTAAAAGCTATTCTCTAAAACCTATTTTTTAAAACATACGTTTTTCTCATAATTCGTAAAGGTTTTTAAACAAACCCACACAATTATTTATTCCTACAAAGTTTCCAAACACAATTTGAAGGCATGTGCGTGGGAAAATCTGAAAACCGTCTTTGAAAGAACGATTTTTAATATAATACTTGAATCTAACACATTCGTTCGTGTTAGTACGATTAGGCTCATGTATTAGATGACAAGCGTAGGCTAAAAGGTGTCGGTGGTCAGTGGTCACTCTCCTTCAGAACTGGAAAAGGAATTATCGATTTAAATCGGTTGACAAAAAGATAATGGCTGCGTTTGGTTTTCCGTTGGGAATGCCGTTTTGACTCTCAAAATCCATTCTCACGCAAGTCGAGACAAAATTCCTCTCACATAAAGTACCTCGGAATCTGTATCCGTTTTTCCAACGGATTTCCAAACGAAACCAATAATCTCTACACAATGCAATTACACAATGCAATCACATTCTTGGAGTTTGTAGCACCAAATGTCCACACATGCTATTGGATTCTTACGTTTCATTTCCCAAACGAAACCAATAATCTCTACACAATGCAATTACACAATGCAATCACATTCTTGGAGTCTGTAGCACCAAATGTCCACACATGCTATTGGATTCTTACGTTTCATTTCCCTCTTGTAATTTTACTGCTTCATATCCCTCACGTGTTTATATTATCCGATGATCTATGTTTGATGTATTAGTAGACATTAAATATAGATAAAATGGGGATTTGAATTGTAATTTTAATTAAATTCAACCATAGTTGGCATTATATCTTTTTGTTGATACTTTGTCGTTTGGCTGTCTTTGAATTTATATGGATTTTTTTTATCATTTTCATGATCTGCCCACCAAGCCTAAATATGCTCCCAGACATGTTTGAAGTAAAGTTAAATATTAAATGTAAATAAATCTTTCAGAATAAATTTAAACTTTAATTCTTCGTGAGATTGCACATAAACATATTGCAGGCGTAACAAAGAGTACGAACGATCAACTGAACAATTTATAGACTTCATATGGAAAATGTTATCTCAATTAATACAAAAACAAAAAGCAATTTCTTTTTATAAAAAAAAAGTTGTGTTCATTTAACATTGTCATGTAAACGGAAAAAGTTACAAATATCTTACACTCCATAATTTTTTTGATGAATGATTTGAAAATTACCTATTATGCACTTATGGAGATCAATTTTATTATTTATCTTTTGCAATTCTTGAGCAAGATTAGAGGTCTATAAATAAAAGATTACCTGATAAATATTTTAAATACCGAAGTAAAATAAGAATTATTCCTTCTCTCTCTTGTATTCTTCATATATCGCCTGTCTCATGCTCTTGTACTTCTCTTTATTTTTGTCATAAAAAAGAGAGAGAGAGCAAAAGTGATTAAAGGGGCCGAGAACAACACATTCTCAGGGAGAAAAGAGCGCCAAAAGGGGCCCACTCCCATGTAGATGTTAGACTTTTCACCCTTCAAATCACATAAAATAAATTATATTTCCCTCCGTATTTTTTCAACCAGACATTATTTGTAAAACGTATTAAATATTAAGTAGCTGATCTTTAATCGATTTATAACTAATTTAATTATGATTAATACAGCTTAAATGATAATCTATTTATTGCTGTGGTAAAAACAGATATAGTGTGTTTTTTTTCCTAGACTTGGAAAGCACTATTACAACACGTGTTGAACCCTCAAACTCTTACAATGGTTTTGGTCATACGTCACCAAAATCTTCCTTTCTCTGTTCAGAGTTGGTAAGGCATACGCAGTCTCCTCCCTCAGCTTATGTTTCACAGAAAACTTGAAAGACTACCGAGAGAGAGAGAGAGAGAGAGAGACTTCCACAGAGACGTTGAATCCACCACCAAGCATGCACCTCTTAATTCTCTCTCCTTATTACAATTTTGCCCCTTCTTCCTTCTCTGATTCGCATGTTCTTACTATTACCCCTCTGCTTCCCTTAGCTCTCTCTCCACCTTTGAGCTCGTGTGTTCATGGCCGTCTCCGATGTCGACGCCGTCATCGAGTTCTTGAGGAAGAATGGATTCTCAGAGGCTGAGTCTGCCCTCAAACAGGACATCATCGAAAAAGGTGATCTGGGATCCTTTGACTACGATAAATTCTTCTTCCCTATGGTGCCTCCGCCGCCGCCGGTCAGGGTCCGATCGTTTTCACGGCGGCCCCCCCAAGACTGCTCCTCCGACGATGAGTTTGTCAGCTTGAGTTCCTCTACTTCTGATGTTTGTTCTTCTGGTACTTACTTTGCTCTGTTCTTCCCGGTGATGAGATCTTTTTTGTTCATAGCTTCTTTAAAGTTCTGATCTTTCAATATTCTGGTTTGATCCTATGTTGTTTCAATCTTGTTGGGCAAAATATATTGCTATTTGGTTTGGTTTGGTTTCATTTTTCCTAGTGAATCACTCACCTGCATTAGAGCATGACGAGAGTTTATTGTTGTTGTTGCAGCAGAATTCATCAATCCATATGGAATTCGTTCATCGTCTCAGAATGATTCTGAATCTCCATCTGATAGATTATCTCAATTCGGAACGGCACGAGATCACCATGAATTCGATACGCAAAACGAATCGTATTGGCATACCGAGAAAGATGATGAGAATTTCATGACTCCAAGCTTTGAAGGGCCAGATTTTTTCACCTCTCCAACTCAGGACAAGTTCATAACGACATCAGAATTGGAAAATGAGCACGAGAATCCTCTGAATCTTAGTTGCATCTCTGAAGGAATATTTCGATCAGAGGAAAATGGTGATTGCATAGACAAAACTTGCCTTCCAAATAAAGATTCCCTTGAAGGGCATGATGAGAAAGATCAGCTCAAAGCAGGATTATTGGAAAAGGAAATTCATTTGATGAGTGAGCCTCACCTGAAGGTTTCCGGGAAATTTTCTGGCTATGATTCTGCCATGGCAAATACTATGGACCAAACGTTTGACCTTTACACAAGCAATGATATTATTAGTGAAAGGAATAAAGATTCCTATGACATGAAAATGGAAGTTGCCGAAATCAACAGCTTGGAAGCTCAAGATGATAGAGAATCAACCGAAGAAGAATGGCGCGAATCAGATGGTGCTGCAGATATCACTGATGATGAAATGATGAAGTACATTCCTGAGGATGACTATGAAGTATTTGACTTAAGAATTATTCATAGAAAAAACAGGTTTGTTTCAGATATTCTTGCATTACCGGGTTTTGATTATTGTGATGATAGGGACAAGTGAAAATAATCTTACTTACACTTGTGTGTGTTATGCCATGGATAATAATAGGACTGGATTTGAAGAAAGCAAGGATCTTCCGATTGTACTAAGTACAATTATAGCTGGCAGATATTACATAACAGCTTATCTCGGTTCAGCGGCCTTCAGTAAGGTTGTTCAGGCACATGATCTTCACACGGGGGTCGATGTTTGCTTGAAGATCATAAAAAATGACAAAGACTTCTTTGATCAGAGCTTAGATGAAATCAAACTTCTTAAACTCATCAATAAGCACGACCCCGCTGATCGATGCCACATACTGCGTCTTTATGACTACTTCTATACTCAGGTATTCCGCCTCAATGGAAGAATTTTTACAGCTTCAGCAGAATGCAAATCTGTTTTAGTTTGAATTTTTCAATTTTTAATCTTAGAAGATTAAAACTTTCACAGGAACACCTATTCATTGTTACCGAGCTTCTGCGAGCAAACTTGTATGAGTTTCAGAAATTCAACTTTGAATCTGGGGTTGAAGCATATTTTACAATGAGCAGATTGCAGGTTTGTTCCAAAAAAGATTATCAACTTTCTTGTTTTATTCAACATTTAGATAGAGAAAGTTTTAGAAACGTTGTTCTTCTTTGCAGCACATTACTCGTCAGTGTTTGGAGGCATTGCAATACTTGCATAGCTTAGGAATCATTCATTGTGACCTGAAACCAGAAAACATTCTGATAAAAAATTACAAAAGATGTGAGATCAAGGTCATTGATCTGGGAAGCAGTTGCTTTCAAACAGACAACTTGTGCCTATACGTGCAATCGCGATCCTACCGGGCTCCTGAAGTCATACTAGGCCTACAATATGATGAAAAGATTGATATATGGTCCCTCGGCTGCATCTTAGCCGAACTATGCTCTGGCGAGGTATGTTCTAACTTTCCTTCGTTATGAGTGCCAAACGAAGTTTATCTTTCTCGAGGTCTAACATTCTCAGTGCCTTCTGCAGGTTCTCTTTCCGAACGATGGACTCGCCATGATTCTTGCACGTATGATCGGAATTCTTGGTCCTATAGATCTTGAGATGTTGGTGAAAGGACGGGAGACTCACAAGTACTTCACCAAGGAATTTGATATTTATCATGTTAACGAGGTTTGATTCCCATTTCTAGTTTTTTTAATGTACGCTATAAAGTCATTTTTATGATTGAGAAAATAAGTGAAAATTCTGTTTGAAAATTTTATTGGTCAAAATGATCTAATACATTTTTATACATAGAATCTATCAGGCCTTTGCATGATTACATACATAGATAGTACGGTACTTGAATTCAAGTCCTTCTCGTTAATGAAATTTTTAAATGAGGATTTTTAACTGATTTTTCCTTTGTGATTCGTAAGGAATTTTGGATTACGTAGTCGTTGAAGAATAATTGTGCAGGAGACAGATCAAGTTGAGTACATAATTCCAGAGGGGTCATCATTGGAGCAGCACTTGCAGGTTGCAGATACAATGTTCATAGACTTTGTAAGATACTTGCTGAGCATAAACCCCCAAACAAGACCTACTGCCACACAGGCGTTGAGACATCCTTGGCTTTCTTATGTCTGCAAGTCCAAGGACAAGAGTTATTAATGTTCGTTAATTATGATGATCTGTCTATACCAATGTTTATCATCAGAGCTTGCAAAGGCTTGCTGCAATCACAATTTTGGCTTCTGTTTGTATATGCAACAGCAACTGATCAATTCACTTTCTCCAGCTGCATGCGTGTTCTTCTTGTTGATATGAGCATTGTGTTCTTTTGTACAGAAGTTATGCCATGCGCGCTCGTATATTATGCCTTCCATGGAGGTGAGGTTTGAGCACATGTTGAGTGGCATTTTTGATGAATGATTCTTATATATTGAATAACGAGGGAGAATCACATTTGATCTAATGCTTAGGCCTTTGCATATATAGACTTCCTAATGGGTTACAACATACACTGTTTGTTACAGACATAATTGATCTAATATCTAAACCCTATTTCTAACACTTCCCTTGAATTTGAAGTTATACATATTAGAAAAACTCTTAACTTACTTAACAATTTCATTTGTATATCTTTTCCTATTGTTTTCTTCTCCCTTGTCTATGCAACCTTTGTTATTGTGGCCTTTCTCCGGCAATGAGTTTACTGTTGATAGTACTAGCTTCAGAAACATGATTCTGATCTTTACTTGCTATTTCATCAGAAGAAAGTCAAGAAACTTCTGATTCCTTCTCTGACCCACCGGGCAATATTGCCTCCTCTGTTAGATTTCTATCTTGACCAAATGTAGGAAAATGATAAACCTCAATATTTTCGGTTAAATAAGTAATGTTCCAATAATGCAAGGGACCAGAATCTTGCACTACTCTAACGATGAAATCCATTTTGATGTTGGAGACATCCACTTGGAAAACCAGATATGAAAATTTTGACTCAAGTCATCCAAATTCTCTTTTGCTAACTCTGAAAAACGATCAAAATTGGCTGATGCAAACTGATAAAATTCAGAGGAATCACAATTCTGGGACCAAGTGGTAACCATAACGTTAACCATAATCATCATGTGAAATTTCTCCACTGGTCGAAATCTCCCCCCGCCCTTTATTTTATTGGAGGCTATCTGGGTGATATCTCCGATGGGTGCTTGTAGTCAAGTACACAACCCCTTCCTCAGCATTTAGTAAGATCAGGGTGAGGTGACGATGAAGTTCCAGGTTGTTCGATTTCACCCTCTTTTTCGGGTGCATCAATCGGATTCGCCTTCTACTTTCTTTCTTTCATGCCGCGTTCCTCCTTTGGGGGGGGCGTGTTCTTTGTCTGAATCGTGCGAGAACTTTCTTCACGATTTTCACACCCAAGAAGGAAGGTGAGGGTCTTGTGTCTGAGGAGGCGTATTCGTCGCTACTCTACTCAGATTGCACGAAATCCTTTTCACTCTATCGATGCTCGTGCAACTGGAAATTGATGTTTCCGTTGCCAAGAAGACGTCCGCGAGGTCGCTAGTGGAAACAGCCACAAGTGCTCTGGATCGCCGTCGACGTCTGCGTCTCGAGCTGAAGCTGTCAACGCGTGTTTTGTTGCTGCTGTGGTTTGCCCTTTTTTTTTAGTTCTGGAATCGAGGAGGTGCGCTCCCTGAACTCTCTGCTCTTACTCACATACGGGACCTAAGCTACGTTGGGTCTTGATTTTCCGTCTGTGCTCCTAAGCTACGTGAGGCATGCGTCTGTTCGCTCGTTGAGTGGCAGAGAAAGCACATAATTGATGAATGATTTTTACACAAATTTTAGAAAAGGAGCTGAACTCACCCACGATCTAAGGGCATGGTATCTAATTTATGATCTATTGGGGCATGTCTATTCGGGCACGGGAGCATATCAAGCAAGCTCTATAGTTCTGGCCACACAGATAGGTCAACCCAGCTTCATGAAGTTGTAGTGATGCTTCCCCAAACGCTGCGACTGGAGTCACAACAAAGTGGCACTCCCTAAAATCGAACCCTCTCCCTTTAGGTGAGAGTACTAGCCTAATCCTTTCGACAGTTGAACCCACGGATGATGGATGATTCTTGTGTATATTGAATAACGAGGGCTTTTTTTTTTATGACCGAATAACGAGGGCTTTTGATCTAATGTAGATTTTTTTAATGGGCTACACCATACACTGTTTATTTCAGACAGGCCTATTGGGCTTAATATCTAATAATGACCGAATAACGAGGGCTTTCCTTAATTATTTTTGTATATTAGTCGTGAATGTTTCATTAAATTTTTTAAGTAAATATCTTGAGGATGATTGCGTCTTTGGACTGTCCAAGGAGCTTGAGCCACAATTATGGTCTTAAAAGGACATATTTATCATTTACTTATTGACATTTTAATACTTCAAATACTTGTATTTGTAGCCTTTTTTTTCCGATTTACAACGATGTCATACCATATTAATTATTACTGTAGATGGGTATAAAAAGTAATTGTCAATATGGTATCCCAACGTCATTCTTCCTAATTCTTATGTCTTGGTTGAGATCTAAGTTTTGAGTTATAATGATTGTAACTTAAGAATAATTTTAGTATAATTTTTTTTGCTACACATTGATGTCAAAATCAATATTTTTTTACCAAAACAATCAATATGAATTATTAGTTCTACAACTAATTTCGCATTTTGATAAATCACGTTATTCGATTTACTTAATCTTATATCTGGCAGATCAAATATGGATATTGATTTTTGATGAAAATACGATAATGCCTATTGAATATTACCATGCACAAATTCCCTAAATTTGACTAATTATTTTTTATACTGAAGTTGTCATTTACTAACATGAAGTTGCAATCTATATTTACTAAGGGTATGTTTATTTCTTTACAAGTTATAGGGTACGATTATTCAAATGGTAAGTTCCTTAAACTTGACTTGTTATTATTTAAACTCAAGTTGCAATTCGCTAAAATAAAATTGCAACTCACATTTACTAAGGGAATTTCCATTTTATTGCAAGTTCCATAGTACAAATATTTAAATGGCAAATTATATAAACTTGACTCATAGTTATTATCTAAATTTGAATTGTAATTTGCTCAAATGAAGTTACAATCCACATTTGCTTAGGGGATTCCCATTTAAGAGGCATTATTGTATTTTCATTAAATTTCGATACTCAAGTGTGGTCCATTGGGTCTGATAAGATATTATGTAAATTTGATACCCTAATTTATTATTTCTAAATTTTAGAGTTTTGTTTTGTCATTCTTCCTTATTTCAACACTAAGTAATATATGAATAATCTTATTCTATAAAATACCAATTCAAATCTCTAATATAAGAGCTACTTAAAATATATTAAAGAAATGAAATAAATTAGTTATACTACTTGTGCTTTGATTTTCCTAAAATATGCATGTATAACATTGAAGTATAAAGAAGTTTATAACTAATTTAGTTTTTTGAAAATAATTTGGTTTGTTTGGCAAAGCGTTAAGAAGAGCCAAACGCACGTTCAACAATGTTTTTCTGCAAAACAAGATAATCTCCTTCATATATTTAACTCGACTTGTCTAAAAGTACATCTCTACCGCATTTTCAAACGGGTACGGTAGAATAATGGAAAGAGTACATCAAGGAAAGAGTATAAAATTATAATAGGTTACTCATTATTGGGTTAGGTAAACAATGTTATCTTTAATAACAATATCATACTGGGAAAGAAAACCTTATCCCTTAAGAAATGAATTTTTTATTATTAAATTTAATTTAAATGAATAATAAAGTTGAAAAGAAGAAGAAGATCAAGATGACCCAACTGGCCGATCCTTTTCATGGCAGCTAACTAGTGGCTGTGCGTGAGTGCCTCCTTTCATTCAATAAAGACACTTCTTTAACTCCTAACTCTGTCTCTTCTCCTTGGCTCATTCTTTAACTATTCTCCTCACTTTTCCTTTTCCTTTTCCCTACTTTCTAATTATTATAATCATATTTGGAGAAAATTATGTCCAAAGCCTCAAAAATAACAAAGCCTGCAATTACTGAACCAACAATAATTTATTTATCAGATAATAACTTTCCTAAAATTCCTAACAAATGTATGAATTACAGGGGAATTTGGTGAGAAATTTTTATTTAAAATTGTATTTGTAAGGAGGATATGAATTTGAGTACCGGAACTATGAATTTGTTTTATTTTAAATAAGAATTTTTCACTGATTATTTCAATTTAATAATAATTTTTAATCAGAGGTTAATTACATTGTTTAGTGTTGTTTTGTGTTTAGTGTCAACTACTAAGATTAAACTTTTAAGACGTTGTAAAATTAAAAAATGAATATAAATGATGGATTAGCTAAATCCCGATTCATATGTTTGATTGGATGGACTGGTAATGCTTTGCCCAGCAGAGAAAGAAGCCATAATTGGGTTAAAAAAACTCAGAAATTCCCCTCAGAAAGGGCATGATGAGTGGAGAAAAAGCTCCAACCATTACTATCTTTGTTATGAAATATAACTCTTTATCACATTTTTATTTCGGATGCTATAAAATCATTTAAAAAAGTTAATCCAAATACCCTATAATTTTTTTTTTGCCATGAATACCCTATAATTTTTTAGTTGCTGGTGAACGCAATTATTCTCCAAATTATTGGTCCAGGTTTAACCTTAAGTTGGTTAGAGTATGCTCTTCAGGGCGCTAAAGGTTAGGGAGTGACTATCGCATCGATTTCAGAGGTCTTATGGTTGATCATTTTAGTTATGTTAAATTATAATTTGATCATTTAAATTTCAAATTTCACTTTTAATCTTTTATTTTTAATGATGCAGTTTTACTTAAGAAAAAATGGTGATCCAACAAATTTAAATGGTGATTATACTATTAAATGCTGGTAAAATATGATTAAATTTTAAAATATAAAAAAAATCTATTAAATAATCATTATTTATGTATATTTTAACATCATTTAATTGCAGAATGGTGGTTGAATTTGTATTTTTTATAAGTAAAACTAACAGTGTTGACCTGAAAGGATTAAAAGTGTATTTTTAAATTTAAATAATCAAATTTAAATTGATATAAACTTAAAGAAATAAATGTGTACTTTAATCAAATTAAAATGCAAGAACCATTTTTTTTAGTGCATATTTCTCCATTAAAATCAATTATTTCACGGCCTCACCTCTAATATTTAATGCTGAAAAAAATAAATCTAATATTTTACCAAAAAACTTATTTAAAATTTTCATATATTTTAACAAATTTTTCAGTA
>JANTPZ010012090.1:0-10688 GCA_025593235.1 Vachellia pachyceras | reverse complement strand
AAATCAAGACATAATTTAATCTTACAACGAGGTAGTTTAGAAAAATGAGATCACAATTGTTACGCTGGACTAATTTGGGTATGCTAAATAAATCAAATAAATTAACTATTTTTAATAAATCAAACGCCATTCCTCTCTCTCTCAACCAGCTTTGTGTAACATTAAATCATATATTATTTTTATAAATTGTGTAAATTAAAATATTATATTTAAAATCATTTTAATGACTTTTCAACTAATCATTTTACAAACAAAAGGTAAACTGTCACATGATAATTAATGTGTTTGTTTGGAAAAACTTATCTACTCCCCAAAAACACGTTGAATAGTGTTTTTCTGTAAAATGAGATAATTTCCTTCACATATATACCTCAATTTGTGTAAAAGTACTTCTCTACCACGTTCTGAAACGGACACAGAGTTAGAGTTACCACCTGAGCGCCTGGTGGGTTCTAGTAGCTACGAATCGGACAGTGAATTTTTGACGTTTTGTTATAATAATAATAATAATAATAATAATAATAATAAATCTCCGCAACCATTTCTTAATTTTAATTAGAAACTCAGCTCTAACAGTTGCAATAAAAAAACCGAGCTCTGACAGTTTTATAATTAGTAACCATTTATTAACTCAAAAGTAACTGAATCCTTTAATAACCATTGAATGGGAATAAGTCAAAATTTAATTAAATTTATTGACAAAGAGTTATATATTTTTAATATTAAAAGTTTTTCCTTGATTAATTAAAGAAGCTTCATTCTTTAAACCCATAGTAGACCGCCGTACAAAAATTTTTCTTTTTTCTGGGGACGCGTATTTGCAGTTGTCAGTTGATTTAGGGGTTACTAGGAAGGGTTAATGAACTCGTATCCACTTGACATCCGGTTCACTCCGGGTATTACTTTCTCTCTCTTTTTTTAACAAACTTTTACTTTTTAAAATAAAAAATACAAAAAATATAAAAAAAACAGAACCATTTTCCAACATAGTCAAATTGTCGTATCTGTACCTACTCATCTACTTTTTAATAAAAAGAATAATTTTATAAAATTTTAAATTTAAAAGTTAAAAAACTAAAAACAGAATTTCTTATCATATATGTTTTGATATTTTGTTAGTATGAATATTTTAAAATTGTAAATAGTGTTATATAATAAATAAGTTATAAGTATATGATTAGTTTGATAATTATTACTTTATTAATAATAAAATTTAGTACTTAATTTTTGAAAATTTCAATTCTATTTAATTTAGTGTGTTAGCATGTGATGAGATTTATTTTTTAATTTTTTATTTTTCATTAAGTCTGATATCTAATTTAACTTCGACCTAGCCTATCTGAACCATTCCCTTGTTCGATTATGTCCATATCTGAGTTTCTGTACATTGTCACTAGGTCCGTAGCTCGTTGTCCCCGGTTCGTAGAAGTCTCGTTAAATTTCGGTTTTTATTTTCACTTTTCCAACAAGACATTAAAAAATGAAAAAATTAAATATTAATTTTAATTGCAATTTGTTTGAGCCAGCCAACAGCCCAACACGACACTTTAAAAAGTCTCTTTAATTTTAGACTGCTTTCGAAGACTTTGCAGACAAAGAGGTCCATGAGCAACAGAGCAAGACCAAGATTAAAGGAGCTCAAAGTTGCAGAACAGAGTGTGTATTTCAGCTTTGATTCCCTTTGTCAAGTTTCTCTCTCTTCAATCAGGTAACCCCCTCATCTTTTCTGTGGGTTTTCGACACATCCTTTGATTTTCCCCACCTGGTTTTCAGCTAAAATTTGTTATCTTTGTTTTGAAGGTGTTGAATTTTGCAATGGTTAATTGAGCTCCGAGAGGCCTTTAAATTTTCTGAGAGGTTTCTAAATGGCAAGTAACTTAACGGGGCAGCTTGTGTGTTCAGAGATACATGGATTCCATACACTGCAAGGTACATAGGCACTTCTACTCCCTCCTTTGCTGATCATGCCAACCTACTAGTCAACTTTTCCGCCCTTTTAAGCAAAAAAGGGCTGAAGCTTCGAATTTCATTCTATTGACTCTGTTCTGTGTTTTTTGCCCGTTTATTGTTTAGTTTTTTTTTTTGGGTGTTTTTTGCTTGCTTTTGGGTTTAGTTTGTTTTGAAAAATGCGAGGGTGAAGTTTAGAAAGCGGCTTAGAGGCGAAAAAGAAACAGGGTTGCTTCTAAATCATGTCTTACTTGAATTTCTGGATAACGCCAATGGGATTAACTTTACCTTAATTATCAACGAAAATGAATGATCAATATTGGAGGATACTTGTATGGTGCACTTGAAATGATGTGTTTTAGGCAAAGCAGAAACCCCCTTGGGATAATTTCTTAGCGTTTCCTGAGAACAATGCGGAAATATAAAATGGACGGAAAATTGTTTCTTGTACTAGGGTAAAGTGCCCAGAATGTAGCATTTGCTGTATGTTAACACCTCGTGCAGTGAGGAGTTCAGGGTAATAGTGTTAGAAGCTAGGAATTGTGATATGTATGTTGACTTCTGCTAGCTGTTCAGATAAAAATGTAATAACATCAAGCTAAGAAATGCCTTTACATCTCATAAATCATTTGAGATATCTCTTATTTTCGCCAGTGTTTAGACTTTACTGAAAGGAAAGAAAAAAGTAATATATTTGGATCTGGAATGGTGGTTTGTCATAATCCTAACTTTCAGCTCGATAAAATGGTATATCATGGGGTTTGATACGATAATCCTTACTTGTACCTCTTGACATGGGGTTGAAAGAAAGCTGACACTTTATTAGCTCTCTGTGCAATTTTGTTTCCCCAGCTGCAAATATCACCTGGATCACTAAGTGCTTGGTTAATGATCAATGGCGTCAATTATCTGTATTGACCCTTTTCTAAAGTATTCCTTCTTTTTGGGCCAGAGCTGGATGTTAGGAACACTATGGAGGAAGCAAAAAGCAGATGGCTTCGCCCTAATGAGATTCATGCTATACTTAGTAATTACAAGTATTTCACCATCCTTGTAAAGCCAGTGCATTTGCCTCCAAGTAATTATCTATTTCTGGCAGCAATATGATTTTGGTAAAGTGGATGTGCATGCATCATTTTCATATTGTCTATTAATATATTTATTACTGCCTATTAAATTTCCACCAAACAGCTTCCCTTCTGATAGAATGGTTTTCACATGACATTGTCACATCAGATCATTTGTCAAAGCTTCTGCTGTAAATATAAAATGCATGTTTTGAGATTTGTATCTACATATTTGAATGTTGTGAATGAAGCAATGATAACTTCATTCTTAACATGCATTTTGATTGATAAAAGGTTGAGTGTGTTTTTTTCAGTCACGCATGAGTTCCAAGTTTCCTGTTTATTTACCATTCTATGATGTCAAACTAGGGACACTGATATGGTTTTTTCATTGTTATGAAAAACAGGTGGTACTATTGTATTATTTGACCGTAAGATGCTTAGGAACTTTCGAAAAGATGGATACAACTGGAAAAAGAAAAAGGATGGGAAAACTGTGAAGGAAGCTCATGAACACTTAAAAGTGAGTCTTCTCTTTTTCTCAGGGTGTTCATTTGCTTTAATGTTAAATATTTGGCACCTAATTACTAAGAAAATGAAGAGGAATGTCATTGATGACAAATGATTGTGTACGAGAAACCCTTCTAAGGGAGATTAGTTGACCCTAAAACTCTTAGGGACCCGTGTTATCCTCTCTCTTTACATTGATAAGGATTCTGCATCCTCTCATACTAATCACAATGTTAATACACTATATTTGTAGAGCCTACTCAACTAATGATCTTAACTAAGTAAGATCACATTGTATCTCCAACAGTAATGTATCTCATTTCCTTAAATTGTGTCACAGAACATTAATCATGTTATGGTTATGAAGGAATTTACCTTTATGATGAAATCCTTTGTTTTCTTCTGTATTTATTGATTTTCACGGAGAATAAATAATATTTTGGTTTGCACAAATGAAGTAGACTATGACAACTAGTAACCTGGTGAGCATTAGGTTTGGAAAATTCTTCTCTTTATACTTTGCCAAAATTTTGAAGTCTTTGATGTGCTTTCTTCTACAATTAGAAATTTCTTATTGGGAATTTTGGCATTTACAAGGTTTAGGTACCAAGAACTAGCGTAATTAATTGGGTGCTGTTGATTCACATGTTTGCTGTCTTTGCTTTTTCAATTATAATTCATGAACCTAAAGTTTATGCACAATTATTCGGTCACATTTCCATCTTTCTTTCTGTGTAACATTTGGGCAACATTTTTATCTTTTCTATTTTATTTTATAAATGTTCTGGTGAGCAGTTATTAATTTCTGTGTTCATGCTCTTCTCCTTCTTCGTCCTCTTTTTATAAAAACATTTTTATCAAATGATAGTTTATAAAATGCATGATTATCTTTCCTTCCTGTGGTTTTTGTTGCAAGTGCTTCTGATAATGGATCGAATAATTGCCAACATTTGCAGTTTCTATTTTTGGACATTCATTCTGATCATTTTTCCCTTATCAATCAGGTTGGTAATGAAGAAAGGATCCATGTATACTATGCACATGGCCAAGATAACTCACGACTTGTGCGTAGATGTTATTGGCTTCTTGACAAGTATGCATATCTTTAGTTAGTTTTATTCTTGAAACCTCAGTTATGCGTGCCCAAACTTCTGAAAGCATCACTTATTATTAGTAGCTTATATATTACCTGAGTGTTATTGGTTTAATTTCAACTTCGATTTAACTCATGACTGTTGTTTTGATTTTTCTTTTTTCTTTTTAGGAGTCTGGAACACATAGTGCTTGTTCATTATCGTGAAGCACAAGAGGTAAAATTATTTTCTCTTCTTATCTTTTGCTTTCTTCCTTTAAGACTAAGGCAATTAATTTCCATGTTGCATTGCTCATTTGAAAGTACATTTACTTGCCAACATGCAATAAGAAAATAGTCAGTGTGTGATCTTAGATATGAGATCTAGGCATCCAAACACGTGTACATATACCACAACCATTCCTTTGTGTTTAAAGTTGAATTTAAGAGAATGGTGGGTGATGAGAATCAAACTCTTGTTCATACCATGTCAACAATCATTTCAACCCAATGGCTTCAGATGTTAAGTGGAGGGTTTTAAATAGTTCTATGATCATCTCTAACATGTATAATGGCTGCTATTGTTTTTGTTACATATCTTATGTGAGTTGTGGCCATCTTTCTTTGTTTGATTGAAAATTTTAGATTATTCATGCCGTAAAAATGCCATGTCATACTCAAAATAAATATAGTAACTCCTGTTCTGAGACAGCTGCATATTTTGGTATCAATACCTCATCTATAATTGATTTATTGTCTATCTCTGTGTCTAGGAATGCTTGGCACAGCTTTATAATTAGACTTACCATCCATTTAATCTGGACGATGAATACAATTTGGTATTCTAACCTATACCAAGCTGTTGTTTATGATACAGTTGCAGGGCTCTCCAGCTACACCTTTAAATTCAAATTCTAGTTCAGGTTCTGATCCAACTGTGCCGTTGATTTTATCAGAAGAATTGGATTCTGGGACCAACAATCCATATGCTGGTGGTGAGAAAGAATTTTTGGATTTAGCATAATTTATTGGAAATTAGACCTGTAAAGAAATTCCTATCTGTTTCTGTACACATATATTCTTAAACTACGAGATGCAGGACAGGGAACGATGTGGATTGAACATGGCCCATTCCTAATAACAAGCTGCATGTCTCTCTATATTGAGTTCCCCCCCTGATGTCTTTCCCAAAGATAGCCCTTGATTGGAGTTTATTTTTGTATATGTTGCCACATGTAGTATGTTAAAATATGGTATTTTGATGATGTTGTGGATGCTGTTGATGACTTTTATGAGTTGTATTTCTGATCCCTTTTTCTGCTTTGGAGACAAGCAGAAGTTAATGACAATTTGAAACTTGAAAGTCATGAACTGAGGCTTCTTGAGCTCAACACACTTGAATGGGATGATCTAGTGGTTACAAATGATTCCAACAATCCTACCACATCTATTGGAGGTAAAAGATTGTGGATTCAGCAGAATCAGTTGCTTCTCTGAACAGCACCTTGTCATCCTTTAAATCTGATATATCTTTTTGCAGCCAAGGTTCCATATTTTGATCAACAAAATCGGTTTTTGCTGAATGGCAATTTGAGCAATGTAAGAGGATCTTATCTTTCTTTTAATTATATGTTCCTTTTGGCTTATTTATGCTGATTGGACAGTTAACTTAGTGTCCGTTTGGAAAACCATTGGGAGAATGCATTTATGTTTGGGTGAATGTTGAATTCGGAGTGCATTTATTCTGTCAAAAATGAGTTTTTTCTTAGAATGTATTTTGAAAGGAGTTACAATTGCTAGAGTCTGCAAGCTAATAGAATTTTGGGTCCAAAATGCATTCCATACACCCAAACGTAGTTCCCAAATAGGCACTTAGTAATTTCTTGTCAAAGCTTCTGTCCTTTAGATATACAGATATATTTTATTAAAAGGGATGTTTTATCAGGCTTTTTTCGCAACAGGTTCAAATGATGGCCAAGAATTTACCTTCCTCCATTTGATTTGACCCTTCACTATTAAAATTGTTTCTCTTTGATGATAAGAAGTCATGAAACTATTTCTGTCTTATCATAATATAATATTTTCCAAACCACCAGTAATCACTTTCAAAAAGCTGCGGCAAGGCGAATGAGGCCTTGAAATGACTGGGAACGCATGATTGCTGGGCCTGCTTAATACTATTGCAGCCATGACCTAATCTTACCTATTTATTCTGGCTGACGGAACCAATTGACTTTTCACTACTTTTACATATTTATGCGACATAGAATATGCATCATTGAATCCCTTGGATGAAGGCTAAAAGTGTAGTTGTATATTTTATGCATAAAACATAGAAAGGGATGTGCTTGACTACATCAAATTATTTAGCATAAAACCTTCATACTTTGTGCTAGCTTCTGTGATTACTTCTATTGGGTTCCTGTACCAGGTAACTAGCAGTCCGTCTGCTGAAATTCCTTCCTTTAATAACATAACACAACCTATTACTGGGAGCAACAATGCACCTTATGGTTTCCCAGAAACTGCAAATCTTCAGACAACAGATAGTCAAGCAAATCCGAATGCACGAAAGGGATATCCTGTCTCTGTGGGTGGTGTTGATTCCTTGGACACTGTGGTCAGTGATAGTTTGCAGAGTCAGGACAGCTTTGGAAGGTGGATCAACCACATGTTTTCTGATTCACAATGTGCTGTAGATGAATCAGCTCTTGTATCGCCTGTTATATCCATTCAAGAACCATATTCTTCTCTGGTTGAGGATCATCAGCAACCTTCTCTGCCTGAACAGCTTTTTAATATCACTGATGTCTCACCTTCATGGGCATCTTCCACTGAGAAGACCAAGGTTCCCCCCCCCCTTTCCTATTCAAATATAACTACTTCCAAGTAATTATTCTCTGTTATAACCATGGATTATTTGGTTTCATGGATGATTGTCAACCTCCTTAGCAATAAAAACATGGTTGTGAACTTAAACGCTGTGAACACCAGGAGAAACTCCATGGCTGATTTCTCCATTATTTTTTCATGTAGCAAATGCATTTTCATTTGGCACCAAAGGTAGCAACTGTTGCTACTTTTCTTTTTGGGGGTACAGAGCAACTCATGCTTCTTTGTTCTGAACAGTCGCTTGCACGATACCAAAGCTTTGAAGACTAAGTTCAACTCAGAAATACAAACTTTCTCTTCTTTCCCAATGCATATGAATGAATTGTCATTCGGCATCAAAAGTAGCTATCTCATTTTAATGACATAGTTCTTTTTTTTTAGTATAAATAAATGCATTTGTAGGTGGCATTCAAGAACTATCTCTTGCTAAATCAATGCAAATTGTCACTTCGGATTTTACATATTTATTAACTGGCATGTAGTCAAGTCCCATATCTAATACCATCTATTTTTTTGTTACTGGACTTTCTGATGCTTGTATACTTCTTGCAGATCCTGGTCACTGGAATCTTTCATGATAACTATCTGCACCTTGCAAAGTCCAATCTATTTTGTGTCTGTGGCGATGTAAGTGTTCAAGCTGTTATTGTTCAAGTTGGGGTCTTCCGATGCTGGGTATCATCACATTCCCCGGGATTTGTAAATCTCTATATGAGCCTTGACGGCCATAAGCCCATAAGCCAGGTTGTCAATTTTGAGTATCGTACTCCAATTTTGCATGACCTTACAGCCTCTACAGAAGAGAGATACAACTGGGCTGAGTTTCGACTTCAAATCAGGCTTGCTCATTTGCTCTTTGGTATTCACAAGAGTCTTGATATTATCTCTAGTAAAGTGTCACCTAAGGCAATAAAGGAGGCTAAGAACTTTGCTTCAAAGACCTCATTGGTTTACAAAAGTTGGCAATACTTGGTTAAGTCAACTGAAGACAATAAAACTCCATTTCCCCAAGCAAAAGATGCACTGTTTGAAACGTCCTTGAAAAACGGATTAAAGGAATGGCTAATAGAAAGAATCCTCTTGGGTCATAAGACTACTGATTATGATTCCCAAGGTCAAAGTGTGATCCATTTGTGCGCAATTCTGGGATATACTTGGGCTGTTTCGTTATTTTCAGGATCGGGCATGTCACTAGATTTTCGTGATAAATTTGGATGGACAGCTCTTCATTGGGCAGCATATTGTGGAAGGTACATGTTTATGCACTCGTATATTCTACTTGCTTAATCCATTGAGTTTGTTGCGGCTAAATTGACTCAATTTCTTTTTTGCTGAATATGGTTCCACCGTTCACAAGTCAATTTCTTTTCTACATCTTTTCTTCCCTGGATGAACAAGTTCAAATATATAGTCATCTGAATATTGCATGGGTTTTTATTAACTCAAACAAAAACCAGGTTGATTGCAATAATAAAATTTTATTTAGTATTTACTGGATGCTTATAAGCATACATCTCATACCTAGGCCGCTTGCGTTTTCAAATATATATTTTGAAGTTATAGACAAGGAGTAAATCAAGAAATAATCCCACCAATGTGAGCCTTCCGCGGAGTAGGTCGTATTGGACTGACAAAAGTTGTAGTTTCGTTTCCTTCAAGTACTTTTTTTTAAAATAAAATAACAAACTTTATATACAAACAATTTGACTAAAATTTGTTTGTAGGGAGAAAATGGTTGCAGTGCTGTTGTCTGCTGGGGCAAAGCCTAACTTAGTAACAGATCCTACCCGACAGAATCCTGAAGGATGTACTGCAGCTGATCTTGCTTCTATGAAGGGTTATGAGGGCTTAGCAGCTTATCTTTCAGAAAAATGTCTGGTTGAGCAGTTCAATGACATGAGCTTAGCTGGAAATATTAGTGGCAAACTGGAAACAAACACAAATGATCCAGTAGACTATGACAATCTCACTGAGGACCAACTATACCTAAAGGATACATTGGCAGCTTACCGAACAACTGCTGAGGCGGCAGCACGAATACATGCTGCATTTAGGGAGCACTCACTAAAAGTAAGAGCAAAGGCAGTTCAGATTTTAAGTCCAGAAGATGAGGCCCGTATGATTGTTGCAGCAATGAAGATTCAACATGCCTATCGCAATTATAACACGAGGAGGATGATGGCAGCTGCAGCTCGCATCCAGTATAGGTTCCGTACGTGGAAATTGCGTAAAGAATTTCTCAACATGAGACGTCAGGCTATCAAAATCCAGGTAAGAGATACCCTTCCTACTTTGGTATTTCTGATTGCCTCCTCTGGGCATATGTGGCATTGCCAATCCGATCTGCTTGTTGAAGTCTTATTTTGTACCGGAGCCTTTTACACAAATCTTTAACCTGACTTGTTTTATATATTATGAACAATCTTTTGCTCATTCAAATTGTCCACCCGAGATTTATGAATACATCTCTTTTCTTACGCATGCACTTAACCATGTTGATTAGTTTGTATTGAGCTTTTTCTTTCAAGCATTTCGGATGAGTGGAATCAAGGCATATATTACTCTTCCCCAGAAGCAGAAGGTAAAATACAGCTTATATTCTCAAGAGAATATTGGATTAGTCCCTTGGAATGTAGGATCTAGGAATGGGTTTCCAGCCTTCTATTGGTTTTTGCCCATCTTTCAGCAATTCAGAGGGGAAGTTCTTAGGGTGCTGAACAAAGAACCTGCACTTTGCTTCCATTGCAGGAAGACCATTGAAGCGAAGTATTGTAGAGTAGAGAGTAACAGAGGCAATTCTAAATGTCACAATGAGAGGATGCTGAGTAGAATGATTTATTACTACCTATCTATATATCTATCCATGTGGAAAGGGTGTATCTGAGTTTTACTGCAGATTTGCCTTAGCTGGGTTCATTGGAGGCTGGCTGTTTATAATTGACAAGCAATCAGCTCTCTGTTCTTACGTTCTAGCTATTATTAAAGATTTAATTCAAACTAACTTTTATGCATGGAACCAGAAGCAGATTTTGTTTTCTAAAATTGCATGTTCCTTATTCTTTTTGTCTTATTTTATGTTGAGGAAAGGATTGATTGCATATTTCAATGCAGGCAGCTTTCCGGGGCTACCAACTGAGGAAGCAGTATGGTAAAATTCTCTGGTCTGTTGGAGTACTTGAAAAAGCAATCCTGCGATGGCG
>JANTPZ010012086.1:0-10549 GCA_025593235.1 Vachellia pachyceras | reverse complement strand
ACACACACACACACACACATGGTCCTTTACTCACCAATCTGCTGAAGCACAGAGGCCTGCGTCAGCGAAACGCTTTCCTGTGCCTCTTCATTGGCGTCAACAGGGTCTTGGAGAAGGAGAAGAGATAGGAGAAGAGAAGCGAGCAGAAGCCTTGAGAGAGCCATACTGATTGGTGAAATGCTTGTTTATATGTATGGTTGAGTGTGGGGAGAGTGAGGGAAGTGGGGTGGCTATTTATAGGAGGAAGGAAGGAGAGGGTGAGGTGTGGAGGCGGAAGGAGAGTGAAAAAGTTGAGAAAGAGGTGGTGGTGACCGGTGAGGGAACATCTGGTAGCCAAAAGCGGCTTTGGAAGTGATATCCTTTTCTTTGCTTGGTGGATGTCATCAAGTATCCAAAATGCCTTCCCATTTGCTCCTCCTCGCATCCCTCACCAGTCTCTGTTTTGAATGTGACGTCTTTCATGCATGCATCAATCATCAGACTCTGCCCTAAGAACGCTAGCTAGCTGATTATGGATGGATTCTTAACCAGCCAATGAATCGCCTGCAACCCAACAAGTTAGGCGGGTGCGTGCGTGCGTGGCCTGATTGATACCTTTGGCTGCTGAATTAGGTCCTTTTGAATCGGATAGGGGGCATATAGGGCATATGGTATTTTATGATTATTGATTAGGAGTATAGAGGGAGAGAGATGACAGGCATTTGGGCGTAACGGGGGGAGGGTGGGTGATTAAAAAGGAATTAGTGGGGGAGGAGAGAGACAGACGGACATGGAGCGGCGAGTTAGGCTTTGGGAGAGCTGGAGGGCTGTTGAGTGTGTGAAGGTAAGGATAATGCGTTCGTTCTTGTGGAGGAGGAAGGAGCCCCCTCACAGCTGTCATTTCCCAAGAATCCAACAAGGACAGGGCAGCCTACGCTGGAGTTCAGAGACGACTCATCGTCTAACCACATTAAGAATACAATGTAGGCTTTCGCACAGTGCATGTTAGATACGAACGCTGTTGCTTGAGAGTGATCTCGTCTCAATCCGCATCCGTGTCGTGCAACAGTACCGCTCTTAAGCCGGCTTGTTTAGATCAATCTTTCTTAAAATCAAACGCATCTTTAACAGAGTTCTTCTGTAAAACGAGAGAATATCCTCTACATATTTATCTCAGTTTATGTAAAAATATTTCTTTATTGCATTCCAAACGAGTAAATGCGCAAATAACTGTGCATATATTAAAGGCAAAGTCCCAAGCCTCCCAGTGTTTGTTTGTGATTGGTGGGTCCACCCACAGTTCAAAACAGCCAATCATGCAAAACTCCCGGTGGAATCCAGGACGCTGCAGATTTTAACAGGCTTAAATGTGTATCCAAAACTACTCACTTCCATCAGGCTAGTGATTTTAGTGAGCATTTGCATTAAGAATATCAAATAATGATTGATTAGGATTTTCATATATTTAAACATTTATCATTATGAGACAATATTTAGATTTAATATTGATTGATTATCGTCTTTTTATCATTTACATTTAATTTTGAATCTCTAAAATATTCTGTCATTAATTTTTAGGGTTAACTTGAAGCCTATAAATATCACTTCAACCCATTTGCTTTGTAAGTTTAATGATTTGAATAATATTGAGTTTTCATACTTTTAGTCCTCCCCTTATTCGTCACGCTTATGGCTTATTGTTTTGTTCTCCCTCCTCTATTCTTTCTCCTTCTCCTTCTCCTCTCTTCCTATCCCTTCTCCCTTTCCTCCTCCCCGTCGTGCATCAGATAGTTTGATAAGCCAATCCAGAATAGCAAAACAGGCTAACCTATTTTTTCTGGGAAATTTAACTTTTAATTTCGGAAATCCCAAGCCACAGAAGCACATAACCGAAATATTAACCATTCACAAACAACAATTCACTGAAATCATATATTCACAATCAAAATCCCATTTCGATTCCGCAAAGTTGGCAATCACAAATGCATAATTCACATGTTCTGATAAATGGCGAGGGAGCGAGATCAGCTATAAAAGTGGCCGTGAAGAAATTAGGATAATGGAGAAAGTGTTTTATAAAGGCAACAGAAAAAATATATATATAACACTAAAAAGGGCCAGATGTTCCGACCCAGTTAATTTGTGGACCAGACGGGTTGCTTTTTAGTAGCCCAGATTACTTTTTCATTGCTTCGGCTAGGCGAACCAAAGCTATGAATTTATATTTATTTCCTTTTTTATATATTTACTTATTTAGTGACCCATGTTCGAATATAGGACCTTGTTTGGGCTCATTCATAATGCCGTACTGATTAAAAGCCGATATCACAAGTATCGAACCAGCCCAAGCCATTTCAAACGTTAAGATTTAAGAACTTGAAAGCTGAAACGAATTCGGATTTCGGACTCACTTACAAAACCCTCTGCTCCCCCCCCCCCTTTGCGCCTTTTATTCTCGTTTGATTTTCCGGAGAAATGCCTCCGGAGGATGCAACGCCCGTGAAGGCTGAGAATCAAGAAGACGTGGAGGACCGTAAGAGTTTGGGCTCCAAAAAGGTCCCCAAGGCCACAGTTGCAAATGCGAACCCCCAATCCTACGTTGCAAAAGTGAAGAAGGAAGAACATGAAGCCGATGATTCTCCGATACCCGTTAAGGCTGCTAGTTCCGTGTCTCGCTACAAGCAACCCAAAGTCAAAAAGGAAGAGCCTGAAGACAGTGCTGATGACGATGACATCCCACTTGCCAAACGGAGCTCCACAATGAGCCTCAAAAAGGTTTGTCGACTTTTCTTTTGTTAAAACGAAAAGGGGGGCTTAATCATCCTCTTTATTGATCATCTTCGGCATCCCCGTGTAAGTGTAAAAAAATGCTCTGAATAATGGATGTAGTTCTACGTTCTGCTTCATCAAAGGTTTATATCACCTAGCCAAATTAAAATTAATGGATGTCACTATTTGGGGACAAAAGGAACCGAAGAAGAAGAACAAGAGAAAAGAGGAAGGGAAGAAGAAAGTTGAGCCTGTTGCCGAGCAGAAGAAACAAAAGAAGGTCTACGATTTACCTGGGCAGAAACGGGATCCCCCCGAAGAGGTGTGTCATTGGCTTCATGTTTTAGCTCATTTAACTTTGTTGCTGTAGAAGCTTGAGTGATGCTTACTTTTGTTTCATTACAAATGTTTCAGAAAGACCCTCTGAGGATTTTTTACGGAACACTGTATAAGCAAGTTCCCAATAGTGCAATGGCACAGCTGTGGTGAGCTATTCTGCCCATGTCTGTTTTTATCGCATGCTGAAAAATAAAAATTTAACTAGTTTGTTGGAGGGTAAACCGGTAAAGGAAGCCATTTTAATGCTTTGTTTCTCCTATTTTCTTCATTTGGTGAAAATATTAATCGTATATCTTTTGACTATATGTGATATAAAGGGTTAGACTTTATGATTGACTTTGCTTCCCCGGAGAATAACACTGTAGATTCAGCATGATAAGAGATTAAGAGCCTTTGAAACGCTTTCTTCTGTGAATGAAAAGTAGGCATTTAGATGAACAACAAATAAAATGACAGACTGACCGTAGGATTATCGTGCTTCATGTAATTTAATGTGAGTTTGGTTGTTTTCAATACATTTTATTTATCGTAAACTATTTGGTTTAGTTTTTTAGTGCGATGTTTTAATATAGATGTCACAACACTATGCACTATACCCCCCCCCCAAGCATTTGGGAGGGTTCTGTGCGACAAGTGTTGCACTCAATGACTTTGACCATGTTGATTATCTTCTTAGTTACTTTGAAATCAAGGTTGAATGGGCAGGGTGATCACATGATGTAAAAGCATTGGCCAAATCTTTCATATTCTCCTGCCTATCATGTTGGATTTGCATGGGTAATATAACGCTCTTAATATTTCAAGTTTTACTTAGCAATGAATTCAATTGAAATATAGTGATCAGATCTATCTTTTCTTCATTACTAGTAGGGGAACCATGATTCTTGTGTTGTTGTTCCTATTTGCTTAACTGTGATTAGGTGGGGTCATGCCTGTTCCTTGACTGGTCACTGGGGATCCAACTGGTCTAACCTGTGTTGTTGTATTGATTACACAATCTGAACTGCAGAATAAACGTTGCAGATGTTCTCGGAATCTTTTATCTTATGTTCTCCTATTGTGCCGTAGTTAAATCAAATTACTATTTATCTCCGATAAAAATACAATAGTAAAGAAAGAGACATGATGTAATTGGGTACGTTGTCATCTTGGCCTTGGCATCTACAATGCTAAGATTTGACATGCTGTTATTGAGATGCCTGATGGCATCCAACATGACTACTATTACCCAAGGGCCAGGTTTATTGGAATTTTACATCTTCGAATTTCATAAACACGATACCCTAGATGTTAAGGGATGTAAGATAACTATATGCGAATGGCTCCCTAATGCGTGTATGAAATTGGATAAAGTATAAGAAGCTCTTTGACTGCTATCCTAGCTAGTAATACATTATATCTCCAGCAAGTTTGTTTTTATCTTTTCTTTTTTGTCTGTTGGCAGAGTAGTCCTTAACGTTATCCTTTATTAGCTGCTGGATAGTTATTTTGTTTTCCGGGATAACGCTTTGAATGAACAGTGCCCGTGAGGGAAATGTATAGGCGGTTGTAACTCATTGCAATTAATTTGAATTGGGTCTTGTGGGAGAGGAAAATATACCATAATAATAGAGTAGTATGACTGCAGGATGATGGAATCTGGTTTGCTCCCTGAAGAATTGGCAATGAAGGTGTATGCAAAGAAGCAGAAGAAAAGTTTGCAGAGCAAGTCGAGTTCGCCGTTGAAGGCGGCAAGTGGAGTGAAGAGCCGCAGTCAGTCTGTAACAGTTAAGAAGAAAACACGATCCACTCCTGTGCCTTGTGTGAATAAGAAAACGGCCTCCAAGAAGCGGAAAGCCGAATATGACTCCGACTCCGGCGATGAGTTTATATTACCAAAGCCTAAGAAAAGAAAAGAGGCCTAATTGTTGGGTTAGTAATTTGGCATGTTGACACGCAACTTTTCTTTCACATTTGATTTGAAGCCGAGACAATTGTAGTGTGAGCACTTTCTTAGATAAATATCTCTGCGTGGACATTCCTCTGGGAGAGATTTTTTTTATCTCGTTGTATTTATAAGATAGTTTTTGTTACTACAACAGAGCGTAATGATGTGTCATCCGATCCCATTTAGTAGAACCTCCCACCGTTATAAAACGAGAAGTAGTTTGGGTTTCCTCATTAATTCTCATAGTTATTGAAATCATCTAGGGGTTCGTTTGGAAATCTTTTTAATAATAGCTATTACGGATTTTGAAGTAAAATTTAGGTTTTTGAAAATATCTTTTACGGATTCCGAGATAAAATCTAAATTTTAAAAGATTGTGTTTAGGAAGGTATTAGTTTTTACAGAGTTTGAAGCAAAAAGTAAATAAACTCTAAAACCTAAGTTTTTGTTCAAATATTTACATTTTTCAACCTAGATTTCAAAAAGGAAAATCAAGCAAGCTCTCAGTGGGTGGGTGTTTTATTTATGCAATGCTCCCATTTTTTCAGGAGTGTAATGCATTATAGCTTTTCCCTAATTTAATCATTTTTTAGCTTTAAAACTGAAAATGTACCATTAAAAATTAAGAAATATACTATTTTCTTTATAATCAATAACGGGTAAACACGTGCAAAATTGCCAAGAAATCAACAGAAATATTGGGTTAATTTGTGCGGGATGCTGGATGAAATCACCGTATATAAATTGTATATAAAATCTGCAGAAATATTAATTATATAAAAAACTATCGTCTTGATTACATCTCTTGAT
This sequence comes from Vachellia pachyceras, assembly GCA_025593235.1. Classification (NCBI taxonomy): domain Eukaryota; kingdom Viridiplantae; phylum Streptophyta; class Magnoliopsida; order Fabales; family Fabaceae; genus Vachellia; species Vachellia pachyceras. The sequence goes on along the minus strand of JANTPZ010012086.1, from coordinate 4,725 downwards.
ACCATCGTACCAACTGTTGAAAATATTTAAAACTTCAATATAGAATTTATTTCCTTTTAATATACAAAGGACGAGAGAGAGAGAGAGAGAGAGAGAGAGAGTCTGGAGGCGGGACTTGGTTAGAAATAGGAAGAATGAGAATTGGAGAGGACAGCAAGAGAGTTGGAAGTTAGAAGTATATGATAATCTGACTTTGCCATATATTCCTATAAACCCTAGTGAGCGTCAATATTTCCCTCCTGACACGTGTCACATAAGACCGCCTCGCCATATTTTCCCTTCATCTCTTTAGCTCCCCAGCCTACCAACAACACCACATCAGTCTCCCTTTTCTCTCTCATCTCAACCCTCTCCAGTCTCATCGAAACCCGACTACTCTGAAGCTCCTCTAGTTTCTGCGCATATCTGGACCGGCTTTGTATTGCCAGCGAGATAGGAAACCTACACATTATTGACTGTCTCCCTTGATTTCCTAATCCGCCTCTACCATGTCAACTCCCCAAGAGACTCAAGTTATTGAAATCCTTGCTCGCTTGCCGCAATTAATCTTGGAATCTGAGGTCCCCTTTTTGTTACCGTCCGCCTGGGGCTGTAAGAGGAGGAGATCTGCAATTGACCTTCCCTCTTATCACCGTCATTCTCTCGGTCTCCGCCTTCGACTGTCTAAAACGCCGTCGCCGTCGCCGTCGCATCCCGCTGCTAAAGACGGCGTTGCTCATACATCCGACACCGATAGCTTACCGGTGGTCAAGGCTAAAGCTCCCAGTCCTGCTACTCCTCTTTCGTTCTTTCCCAGTGAATCTGACGAGAAGCCCGTCGTTTTGAAGAAGAAACAATCTCGGAAAAGGGTATGTTTTGCTGCCTAGCTTTCTTCTTCTCATCTTCATTAATTATTTCACTCTGCTCTCTCATGATTTTTTCCCTCCTCTGTTTGCTCTGATTTTACGGGATTTCGACGTTTCAAAGGTTCCTAGTTTGGAAAACATTTGTGTTTATTTTAATTATGTATAATATTTTACTCATGCTTCTACATCTCGTCGTTATCTAATTTTTTTTATTTTTCCTTGTTATTAAAACCTGTAGAAGAGAGATGACTATTTGAGGATGATAGAGGATTTGACGAAAAGCAAACAATTGCTTCTAGGGGTAAGTTTCTCGCCTGTTATTTGCCCCGCCGGAGTAACAGACGTAGCATATAGCAATTGACTCGCCCCTTTAGTTCTAAAAGATATGCACCGTATCTGGTTTTGTTGCTTACTGTTTCATCTGTGAAATTCAAACAGGAACTAGATAACGTGAAACGTTATCACGACCATCTGAAAACCTACAATTTGAAGTTGAAAGCACGGCAAGAAGAGGTAGTCAATTATTTTCCTTTGTTTCTTTTTCCTCCCCTTGTTATTCCTTTTCCTCCGCATCCATAATGCTTATCCTTTCTCTCTCTCTATCTTTCCTTTTCTTTTTCTTTTTTTCAACTGGAGTTTTATGTTTCTATATCGCTCGCTCTATCTGATATAGGTCTATCTAAGCCTTGCTGAATTGTGTGTGTGTGTGTGTGTTTGTTTGTTTTTTAAAACAGTTAAGTGTGGTTCATCCAAAGGAAAATCCCTCTATGAACATGGGCTTGCAAAGAGTTGATGCCTCGGTGAACTGGTCTTCTGTGGCTGAAGATCAAGATCCTCATGGGCGTCGTCATCATGTGCAGCGAAGCGCCTGCCAAATGGGCGAGTCTTGCCAGCCAACGACGTCATTGCCGTCAACCAGTGGATCAGGTATGGTCGCTAACGCCGAGATGGGACCGTTAGGAATTCCCGATCTGAACGTCTCCTTCGACGACTCAATCTCCACCAACTCCTCTCAGCCCTTGGATCTAAGTATGGCAAACAAGGATCTCACCAAGTTCATGGCTGCTGAGGCGAGGCAGAAAAGGATCATGATTAACAGGGGTAAGAATTTCATGGCAACCAATAAACCACGTTCATCTGGAAGATGAATTTCCCCTTTCTATTTTTTTTTTACTATTATCTTCTTTCCCGAATTGGTTTTACAGTCTTGCCCTTAATTAGTCGATGCCTTGATGCGGAAGAAATCGTTATCATTATATTTGAGAGGATCGCCGCTCTGCAAAGATTGTAGAATAGGGTAGTTATTTGCTAAATATTCTGTTCGATCGGTTGAAGCTAACGTATTAATATTTTTTTTAACCCTTGTTTGAGCTTAAAGTTTAATAGTTTATGATAATTATCGCCTTTCTCTTTACCAGCGGGTTGTATAGCCTATTTGTTATTCACACACAAAAACTTGTTAAGTAGAAGAGTGTCAAAAAAAAAACATCAGTTATATGCCATGGATCTTAATCAGTGAGGAATATAAATGAGGGTATTGCTTGGGCTGGTGATCAGAAGGAAATGGGGATGTAATCTTGATTATCATTATCAACAAAAGCTTCGTTCCGACATTTTTGCACATCAAATGGAAAAAACCATTATTATTGGCAAAAAAAAAAAGCATCTGGGGTCAATATCTTTTGTTTTTTGCCATCGAAAACATTAGAAACTCCATTAAATAAAGGCAGAGTCGTACAAAGAACCAGAAACACATAAATTACAAGCAAAAGCCAGACAGAAAAACACCTCAAAAAAAGAAACCAAACACGCACAGCCCCCCACCACACCCCCCTAACAAACTAACCAGATCAAAAGCCACAAAACGAGCAACCAACTCCAACAGTCGTCTCAAAGAAGAAGGTAGCCGGATGACCCAGTCAAAAGGGCACAGTCCATCTAGTAAAGCCTTAGTAACCCAATCAACTATTAAATTAGCTTCGCGAGTAACTCACACACAAGAGTAGTTCCTTATCAAATTCCTTGACTCCAAAATATTCTCAAGGATCACATCACACCTCCAATTAGGCGGGGATTGATTATGATTTACACAATTAGTAATCGTCTGATTGTCAAATTTAAAAATAACATCGTCAAGATCATTAATAGCAGCATATCTAACAGCGTCAAGGAGAGCACTAACAATTCTCAAGAATCTAGGGTCAATATCAGCACCACCAATTAGCCACGATGGCAAAAGTCGTTGAATTTACTTGATTTGAACTGTCTTTAATTAATTTTTTCAAATAATGATTTTTAAATCAAAAATTATTTTATAGAAATTGATTATTTTAAATTATATATCGGTTAAAATAATCATTTTAAAGATATGAATCTTCTAAATCTATTGAGGGTAGGGGAGTTATTATTGTGTTGAGCACGTGTACAGTCCCTTCTTCCTCTTCTTTGTGCAATGCATTTGGCATCAACAGGATTGTTCTTCAACCAAAATATACATTTTAATTGACTGATTTATTTAAAATTTATAACATCTCTAACAAATCAACCCATTATTGTATCAAGTATCAGAGGTAAATATCTTCAAAAAAATCAATTGATTCTCATATCGAGTATTGGAGTTAACATATCCCTTCTAATCAAGTAAATTTTATGTTTAAAAAAAAGATTATGAAAAACAATAGTTGATTAAATGATCAGGTTAAAAAAGAGTTCTAAATTCTCATCCTTGATAAAATGAGAAATTGCTGTTAGAGCTTCCGTGTCCTTAGTGGCTAGGATCAAAATTAAACAAAATCAACCTATAGACGTTATTGATCGGAAACTTATTCAAAATCAAATATTTAATAATGATGTGTTTTTAGAGCTCAAACTCAAAAGCTTTAGACCCTGTTTGGTGCAGAAGATTGGAAGGTTGAGATTGGGATTGAGCCAAATTACGTTGTTTGGTATGTGGGGTTGGGGATATACTTGGGATAGGCAATACCACATAGGTGGGATTTACCCAAACCCACAATCCACTTGTTTGCTCTCATCTATCTTCGTCTCTCTCCCTTTCACTCTTTATTTGCAAAAGTATAAATTAATCACTAATTATAATGTGGCATGTGTTGCATTCAAACATGTAACATCCTTAATCACATGCCCCAAAAAAATTATAGCAATAAGCAATATTAGTACTGTGACAACACTTTTCCTCCTGAAAGTGCAAGGACAAAAATACAACGAAGAGGAGCCTCACTCATCACCTTTCAAACTCCAAATGTTTCATTCCCCCCCCCCCCAACCATAGGCTTTTCTTTGACAAAACTTCCATATTTAACAATGATCCATGTGTTGTTTAATTTGTTGATTTTGACTAATGGAGAGGATGAATGGGGAAGAAATGTTTTTATTTTTTATTACAAAGGGCATTGTAGTCTTTTTCGAATTTATTGCTAATTATGAATTAAAATTAATTTAAGATATCCCTCCACATGTTATCCTGTACCAAACATAATTTAAAAATCTTAGTCTCACTTTTAGTTCCAATTCCAATCATCATCTCAGTTTTAGTTCAAATCTAGTAAAATTCAAAGTTCCATACCAAGCAAAGGTTTAAATTAGCTGGTACAATCTCTTACTAATTAAACCAAATGCTTGTTGGTAAATCATTTTGAAATAAGTCGTGGAATAACTATGAGCATGGAATACATAGTCAATTACTAAAGTGGATCATGACGGTCTATGTTATATTTAGTTAAATATGATTTACGAAACAACCATTCAATCCTCTCTGAATAGATTAAAAATTGTGAAATATATCATGCACACAAGTGAGTTGATGTTTTCAAAAGTGATGGATTAGCCCATCAACAGGCTAGTCATAATATGCTCGTACTCT
>JANTPZ010012082.1:0-10348 GCA_025593235.1 Vachellia pachyceras | reverse complement strand
TTCCTACCCTATTCCATTCAATATATTTATTCATTTATCTTATTTCTTGCATTGTATATCACCTATCAATTTTGAATTCAGAGGGCAAGGTTCTCTCTCAAATCAGAAAATTTCTTCCACTCCATGATCACAACAAAAAACACACAAGGCTCTGATAAAAGAGACAACATTCTGATCAAAAAAAATATAAGAGTCAGTTGGTTTTTTTGAAATATTTATAAATTTAAATAAAATTTTAATTGTAACATATCTTCTTGAATACTTATATGTATTATTAGATTATATATCAATTTATAAGTCATGTAAATTAGTTTAAAGAAAAATTATAAATAGATAACTTAATTAGCTTTTATAATTTCCTAAAAAAGAATTGGCTTTTGATTCTCCTTTTGCTAATATATATATATATATATATATCATCCTATTAGAAGCAGATTGATAATATTATAAACATCTTATTCATGCCTTTATAGTTGACGAGTGATACTCGGAATTTTTTTAATTTGCATCTCCCCTTGTAAATTTATTTTCTAATGGAATTTCCTCCCCTTTTTTTAAAAAAATTCCATCCATTATTTATAGACATTAGAAGAATTATTTCAATTAAGCTTGACAATGTTTAAATTTAACTAGGTAGAACTATTTGGCCCAAAAAAAAACTAGGCAGTACATAGATTCAAATGTGTGAAAAAACTCAAAAAAAGGGATTATTTATAAAGTAATTTGCTGTATATAATACGAGTCAGGTAAAAAAAAGTCATCAACTTTTGAATTGTTGAAATCAAATTTTAACAATATAAATTAATTTATACTGTAATATTAAATTTAAATTGTCAAATTTAATCTAACCACTCTTCCCACATTAAAGAAACTTCACTCTTTTCATACTCTGGCAACTTTGCAGTATAATTTCTCAATTGGCTGTTGGTTAATTTTCTTTATTTTCCACGTACCAAGAGGGCATTAATTTTACAAGAGACAAAAGTTAAAAAGAAATATTCTTATATTTTGTTTCATAATATTAACAAACCAATTTCAAACACTAGTTTAATTATCTTTATTGTAATTGTAATTGCTCAGTGAAACTAAAATGGCTAACGTATCAAAATATTTTTAAATTAAACAATAAATATTTTTTCAACTATAGGGAGGCAAAATTATCTTTACATTTTTTTTCAATCTCAAACTTTCATCTACAATTAAAATACCTTAAATAAATCGTTCCACCGTTTCTTGTTTTGACCTAAAAGGTCTATACATTACTTGGATCTTGAAGGCTCAATAATTGTATTATGATAAAATATTTTCCTTTTCCCTTTTGGATTTAAATTTTTTTATTATCTAAATTTCAAAAAATATATCAAATTGATTAATTACTAAAAATACCTTAAAATAATTAAATTATTTGTAAAGATATGAATACACTACTTGACTTTTTTTAATCACTTGTATCCTTTCTTCCTACTAAAGGAAATTTTATTAAAGGTATAGATAGACATTAAATGTGAACACTTCTTCCAACATAAATTCAAATCTTGATCCATCACGTTGTGAGGGATTAATTACTTCTGCGAGGGCTAACCTTCGTTGGTAAAGATAGAGCACATGTATCCTCTTAGTGCATGCAATCATGTTCAAGACACTATTTTTTTTATTACAAAATTTTAGGAAAGGGGTTGGGTTCACCCATGATCCAAGGGCATGGCACCTAACTCATTATCCACTGGGGCCTGTCCCTGCGTACACGGGAGCATGTCAAGCAAGCCCTTTAGTTTTAACCACACATGTAGGTCAACCTAGCTTCACTAAGCTGTGGTGATGCCTCCCCAAGCGCCGTGACGAGAGCCACAATAAAGTGGCACTCCCCAGGATCGAACCATCTCCCTTTAGGTGAGAGTACTAGCCCAATCCAAGCCAGTTGAACCCACGGATGATGGATTGTTCAAGACACTATTGAACATTAAAAGTACTCACCTCTCCCATTGAGATTTGAATATTGGCTCGTCACATGGTGAGAGACTGACCGATTTCACTAAATTCAAATGGAAAAGATAAAGTATTTGAATTTGATTATCTTCAAGATATTGACTTAACTTGAGACAATGTAAAGATAAAGTAGTTGTGTTTGAATTTGAATGTGAGGGATTAAATACTTTTAAGATTATGTTCAAGACAATGTGAGGGATTAACTACTTCTGTGAGGGCCAACCTCCGTTGATAAAGATAGAGTACGTGTATCGTATCCTCTTAGTACATAAAATCATGTTCAAAGCACTGTTCAAAATTAAAAGTGAGCACCTCTCTCATTGAGATTTGAACTTAGAATCGTCACATTTTGATAGGCGGATCGCTTTCACTAAATTCAAATGGAAAAGATAAAGTATTTTTTGTTTGGATACAAAAAGATTTAGTATTTGAATTTGATTATGTTCAAGACATTGGTTTAACTTGGTAGCCCAACTCAATTATTCACCAAACCGAACCTGGGTTGGATATAACTAGGCCTCTCCAGATTTTATAGGCCTAGAGAAGGTTCAATATTGTTTTTTTGTTAAAGTAAAAGGTACGACGTTGTTGTCCACCAAAATGGCCTAATTAGGATGAAATTAGATCCAATTGTCACACAAAACTTTGAACTTATTGTTCCCAAAAAAAAAACCTTGTTTGTCATATAACCAAAAGACCATAAGCAAAATTTATTAGACATTTGGCAGTGTTGTTTTAGTTATATTTTGAATAATTAACGCGATCAAAATTAAATAAAATATTAACATTTGTTTTCATTTCAATGTGTGTGTATTATTTTTTTAATTTAAAAATGCATCCGACTTTTTTCTTTCCATTGGGTCCTTACAAATTCTTCAATTATAGTTATTAATTTTTATACTCATAATATATTAAATTAGAGCTGATATGGATGTTGATAAAGTGACATGTAAGTTATTATAAAATGCAAAATAAGAAAAGATATTTTAAAAAATAAAATGATTAAATAAAATTTATCTATTTATAATTAACATAAATTTTTTTGGCTAATAAACGTCTCCTTACATCTATACATATACATAGTGATTGGTTGATTTTGATTTCATTTAGATCAATATGATAAAATTAATATAAGTGTATGTTGAGTGAGAATTATGTTATGTCATCACCTACTAACATTATTTCTCTTACAAATCAACAAATTATGAATATATATATATATAGGGACCAACATATATCATTATGTAAATTTCAAGGACCTAATAAAAGTAATCTAATTAAAAATCAGATAAAATTATGATATCAAAACTGAAAATTTGGGCCAAACTCAATGGATTGTCCCTTTTGATTGTAAAAATAAAGAGGTTGGTTGTTGAATCTAAAGATTCAAATGATATTAAATAATTGAACAAAAAGCTTGTATGTTGTTGTTGTTGTTGATATTTAAGAGTGTATATCATAGGACTATATAACCACTTTATTCATAAGCATGATGCATTAGTTATAGGTTGTTCAAGAAAGAGTGAGCATTCAAATTAAAGAAAAAAAAGAAAATTATTAATACTATGCATCACTCAAAGAAAGAGAAAATATAAAGACCAAGAAAAGATGCTAAACAAAATAAAGAAAATGAAATTATGAAAACATAAAAAATTGAAATGGGCACGTTTGGGAAGGCTGTATATAAGTGCTTTTACCATTTACGAGGTAAATACGTTAATGAAATTATCTCGTTTTACGAAAAAATACTGTCGAATACACGTTTGATTTTTCCAAATGTGGTTTCAAACTAGGTCATTAATACTATGCATAATCAAGCTAGCTTTAGACATCTTAGGTACATTTGTCTTAGGCTCCTAAGTCTTTCAAGTGAAACTCTATGATTTGGATTTTCATTTATTAACTTATGTAAATATACTTAAAAGTTACCTATGCAAGTTAAGTCTAATAGAAGGGGTTGATATTTCACAACAACACGGTGAAACATTTTTTTTACTTTAACTTAATTGCCCCTAATACATTGCTTCTTAATTATTTAATATGTGCTTGTTTATGTATAAAGTGAGTCCCTTTTTATTTTTTTTATTTTCTTTGCTGATAGAAGAACCTTTTTATTTGTTCCAATGGCATGAGGAGCAAATGCACTCTATCTGTTCCATTAGCAATCCCTTGATTTACCATAGAAAAGTAAGATAAAAGAGTTCATTCTTTATATCACCAAAAAAAAAAAAAGAGTTCATTCTTTAAGCCCCTCTAGCTACATGTTCATACAATTTTTTTTTTTTGCAATACTTGTAATATTAAATATGAAAGAAGTTTTTAAAAATTAAAGGGTTTATATTATTTTATTTCCTCAATTTTTTTTCATTTTGGTTTTAGTTTTTGAAGTCTAAAATTAGTGGTTTTAGTTCTTTAAGGGGCAAAATAATCCATAATTATATTAAATTATAGGAAATAATGATTTAAATAAAATAAAATTTGATGGATCAAAACTAAAATGACAGTAAATTTAAAGGACCAAATATTGTATTAATCCAAAATTAAAATTATTTAAATCTCATTTGAGATCAAAATTATGTTATGGGATAGGTTGAATATATAGATCAAGGAAAGAAGTTTACAGATTTTGAAATATTTTACGGATTTCAAGACGGTTTTATAAATTTTAAGATGATTTTAATGAATTTCAAGATCGTTTTTGCAGATTTTGATATGGTTTTATATTAGAATGTGTGTACTTTGGAAAACGGTGTTCCCCCAACTGTACACGTAAACCGAGATAAAACCATATCAAAATCTGTAAAAACCAACTGGAAATCCATAAAAACTATTTTGAAATCCATAAAAGTCAAAATCATCTAGAAATCTGTAAACTCATTTCTCTCAACGGAGTTCCCAAATATAATTATTTTGTGTGATGTTAAAGTATACATTATGTTCTTTAAATTTTAATTAAGTATCAATTTGATCCTTTAAATTTAAAAAGTGCACTTCTAATTCTTTACCTTAAACGCTATTAGTTCCACTTAATGGAAACCGTGTTTCTACAATTGATTGGTGTTAAAAATATTTAAATATTAATTTTTAATAGTAATTATTTATATATTTAAAAATTTTACCCTGTTTATTAATATTTAATTATAAAATCATCATCTAAATTTATTTAATTAACATTTAAGTGAAGCCAATATTAAGATTAAACATACATTTTTTTTAAATTTAAATAATTAAATTGAAATTTAATGATAATACAGAGGGCTAAATTTAAATTTTAACATTTTTAATAATTTTTTTGGAGTCTTAACTTCTGTAATAAGTACCAGCACCTTTCTACGTCAAAACATTGTTTCAACATTAAAAAGGAGTACAATAATTGTTGCCTAGGAAACAGTGATCGCCAACTGCAAGAGCGCGATTGGAAAAGCTAAACGCATATTTAATAGTATTTTTTTTAAAATGAGATAATCTTATTCACATAGTTACCTCAATTTATGTAAAAATACTTTTCTACCATGTTCCCAAATCGACACAATATCTTAAATTAAGCTTTTTTTTGGTTGCTCTATCATTTTATTAGAAGTAATTTCTTCTTGACGCACCATAGGATGTCAAAAGAAGGCATATCTTCGAACTTTAATTCATTACGTTACGAATAATTAACATTTTCCATTAGATCATTCTTATTAATTAAATTTATTTTTCTAATAATATATATCTTTTTATTAAAAATAATCTTATCCGATAATTAAATATAAACACTTCTCCTAATGTAAATCCGACTATTAATTAGGTTGAGATAATGGGCCCGTTTGACAAACTGTCATAATCCACTTATAAGTGCTTATTCACATAAGCTGAGGTAAATATATGGAGGAAATTATCTCGTTTTACGGAAAAGTACTATTGAACGTGTTTATGAAAATAAGTCAGGCCATTCCAAACGGGCCAATGAAAGTTGTTGCGCCCAAACACAGTTAAGATGTGGTGCCCACGTGGACCACTTGCTATAATTATCACTGGGATGGTTCAGTACTTGTGCTGTCAAGTCCTGACCATTAGCAACCAATTCTTAGTTTTTTATTCTTATATGAATTTTTCAACCATTTATTATTAATTAATTGATTTATAAATTAATTATGAAAACATTTGATAGAGATTGAATTTCTCCCAATTCCAGAACAACAAAGATACATAAACAAGCGGGTTGTCCCAAAATATTATTGTCATATATAAAATTATCCATAGTCAAGTAGTTAAGTTTTTATAAAAAAAAAGTAATTAAATTTTTTACTCTTTAAATTCACGCTAAATTTTATTTTAATCCATTAAATTTTAAAAATACTATTTCAGTCATTTTATTTTAATGTCGTTAACTTCTTTTAACAAAATATTTTTATTTATCAAATTTAAATGGTGATTTTACAATTAAATATTGATAAAATATGTTTAAATTTTAATTATGTAATATAGTAATTTTCTATATTTTAAAATATAATTACGTGTTACCATCATTTAATTGCATTATCATCCAAAAATTTGCCCAATTGTCATTTTCTATTAAATGAAACTAATAATGTTAAAATAAAATGATTAAAAGTATACTTTTTTTAAATATAAAGAATCACATTAAAGCTGAACGTAAATTTAAAGGGTTAAATGTATAATTTATCAATTTTATAATTGTAATTTGATTAATAAAAGTAATTACTTGATTATAAAAATTGTCTTTATTCGCTTTGTCATAGTAAATAAATTTGGTCGTTTATTTTAATTACTTAATAGTCATAGTAAATAAAGGTGAATAAACAGACGAGACGAGACCACAGACCATGAAACATGTCCGTCTGGTTTATAAGATTGAATTTGGTCGAATCTTGAAGAAACTATTAAAAATAAATAAACAAATAAATAAATAAATTTTATTTATTAATAAAATACAGTTATTTCCATCAAAAGTAATATTTTCTTTAAAATATTGATTTTATAAATTAATTTAAAATTATAAATAAATGTAAAACATTGAATCGTTAGAATTTTTCATGAAAATATTATATATAATATTATATCAAGAAAAATAATATCATATAATTAATTAGTTTTTATAATAAGTTACACTAATACATTTCCTCCAATTCTAAACTGAATTCGCATTCTAGTCCCGAATCAAACCAATATTCTTTTTAAAAATGTGAATGATAAATATTTTGCCTGACTAGGGAAATAATGTTTTTTTAAACATATGCATTCTTTTTTTTAAGATAATTATTTTCACTATGTCATAAGAGAGACTGGCTCTTTAGGTTAGATTTAATTTGATGATTTGGATCTTTGTTGTTTTGATGGATCTGTACTGTACTAATATTCCTCAATTCATAAATATTTTCGATTTCTTGAATAATTTAAAAAATAAAAAGACAAACATTGGCATTATTTAATTATAAATATAAATTTAGGATTTTCTTATAAAAAAATTCCATATTTATTGATATATATATATATTTATATTTTCTTACCAAGAGATATCTTGGTAAGAACTATTCACGAACCTGTATCTCCAGACTCCAATGCTTGCCAAAATAGTAATCTAGGATGGAACACATAAAATTTTAAGAATATAAGAATATTAACAAAATAAAAAATGTAAATTCAAAATATCTTTTATTTGCCAAAACTTCAATCAAATTACATATATCGAATAAATTATAAATTTGTTTTGACTCATGGCTGCTGAATATTTAAAAAAAATTTCGGTTCAAGGTCGGCCCCAAAGTTTTTAAATTGTAGTAATTTTTGTGTTATCTATGTTAAATTATACTGTTATTTAATCAAATATGTTGGTAAGTCCGCATGTCATCTAGTTTATATTTTTTTTATTTTAAGTTTAATTTTTTCTAAAAAGTTTCCATTTGAGAGCAATTGACATCTAAATTTTTTTTTTATACTTAATGACTTTGAAAGTTTCTAAACTGTAGTAACGTCACTAAGGCCATTATCCATATTAACTTTGATCGTTAGTTAATCAGACATGATCAATTGACGTGTCCAAATATCATTTACTTCAAAATTTTAAGTTATTTTTTTTGTCAACAAAGAAAATTATCTATTTTTTGTACAGCTTTTTTTTTTTCAAGTCATATTTATAAAGAAAGGAAATTATTATTTGAGAAAACCAAAGAGAGGAAAGTACCTTGGAGAGAAAATTGAAGATGTACTCATGTATTTTAAGGCTGCTAGATTTAGTCTTCTAATAGTTAAATTTAACTCTAGATAATAATCCAACCAGTATTGCTATGATTTAAAAACTTTTAAAAATAATATTAACCCTAAAAAATTTACACATATTTAATGCTTTTACGTGAAAACTCCGGAAATAAATTCACAACTTAAACCTAAAAGAAACATTACATAGATGATACATGAACACGCACAAAGTATTGTTGTCATACTTACTTGACCTAAGTTTTATTCTTTTTTTTTTCTTTTTAAGCTATTGTATATAAAACGTTACTCTTAAAAAACTTTAAAACTTTGATCAACAATGCTAATATTTTCTTCTTGAACACAATCGCCAATGAACCTATTTGAGAATCCGTTGGAAAGTTGGGAAATGCATTCTAAATAAGGGAGGAGTATTTGGGAAAGATTTTGGCCGGAATGCATTTCGTATTAGATGTAAATAAATCAGGTTAATTAATTATAATTTACAGCTGTTATGTAACTAAGTCAGGTAGCTGTTATGTAACTAAGTTAGGTAGTTAGTTACACATTCTTTCCCATTTGGTTAGCCAACATTGTATATATAAAGATGATGTACATAGACTTACGTTCATATTATGTGAAAATCCTTTTTCTCTTTCATTTCCCTTTGACTCCTGTTACATGGTATCAGAGCAAAATATTATTCACCTTGTTTCCACTTCAAAATTTGTGTGTCTCTCTCTTTCACATACAAAGCTGCTTTCTCAGTCCGTATACCTCTCCCTCTCAGCTTTATCACTGTGTTCTTGTCCTTTTCCCTTTTTTCCATGTCTACAGAGACCACTTCTCAATCCGCATATGCGACGGCAAAGGAAATAAGCCAAGATCCGTCGCACTGCTTCTACATTCATCTGAATGAAAACCCTGCGTTGGTCCTGGTCTCTCTGCCTCTTGACGACCTCAACTACAGCACATGGGCTCCAGCCATGGCGATGGCTCTCGAGATGAATAACAAGCTCGAGTTCGTCGATGGCACGATCTCGGCACCTCCTCGTAGTAATTCTCTTTACAGTCCGTGGAGGCGATGCAACACTCTAGTCCTTTCTTGGCTCACGAGATCCCTCTCACCGCCGATCGCTTAAAGCATCCTCTGGCTTGACATCGCTGCTGCTGTATGGAAGGATCTCAGGGATCATTTCTGTCAAAGTGACATTTTTTGCATTTCTGAACTCCAGGAGGAATTATTTCAGACTCGACAAGGTGACTTATCTGTTTCTGATTACTTTACTAAGTTGAAGATTGTTTGGGATGAACTTTTGAATTACCGTCCCCTGTCCAATTGTTCTTGTGATGCTCGAAATTATCAAGAACATGATTTCGTTATTCGTTTCCTGAAAGGCTTGAATGATCACTTTACCACTGTCAAATCTCAAATCATGTTGCAAGCTCCTTTACCGTCTATCAATCACATTTTCTCACTTGTCATCCAACAAGAACGTGAATTAAATGTTGCCTATGATGTTAAAATCTGTGCTGCTAAAACTGTCTCTGGAAATCATCTTTCATTTGGCTCATCTGCTCCCGCGAAACCCAACATTGCTAGTGGTTCCAATAGTAATGCTAAATTTTGTACTTACTGCAAGAAGCCTAGAGCCCTAGACACACCATTGACACATGCTATAAGAAGCATGAGTATCACCCTGGTTTCAAGTTCAAAAATACGCCTACTGTCGTGAATAATTCCATCGGTCTTCAACCTTCATCTGAGCCACCCACTGCTTCCAACGTTGCGTCTCCAGTCCCGCAGCTCACTCCAGATCAATATGATAAACTGCTTGCTCTACTCAAAGATGCTTCTGTCACTCAAAAACCACACATCTCTGCCTTAACTTTCATTGGTAGTCCTCAAGCCCAAGTCACCCTCCCACGACCTACAGGTAATTCTCCTGTTATCCTAAATTTCATTTCCAAACCTACTATATGGATTGTAGATAGTGGCGTCACTGACCATGTCTGCTTCTCTTTATCATGCTTTACCTCTTATGAGGACATTGCCCCTTCCTCTGTTCAGTTACCTAATGGTACCATTGCTAATGCCACTCATAAAGGCACTGTGCACTTGTCATCCACCATTCATCTTACCAATGTTCTTCACATTCCTAAT
>JANTPZ010012081.1:0-11580 GCA_025593235.1 Vachellia pachyceras | reverse complement strand
TGCGAACTGGTTACTGATTGTACTCGGGTATGAATTGGATGATCGCCCGACCCGATTTATTCGTATGCAACAGAGTGGGTGGGACTTGGGAGGAGCGATAAGCTACTTCCAAAAACGTCTTCAAAAACAGAAACATTTACGCAGGCAGCCAGAGAAAGTACAAAACTAACTAAATTTCATTTCTTGAACCATGATTAAGGAGAAAAGCACTTATTCTGTTAATATTCATTTAATAATATATTTAAATAAAAAATAAAATAATACTTTCTCCTGAGTTAACTGGTGATGAAAATGATGCTATCAGACTTGAAGATACTCTCAGCAGGAAAGTGAGGGTGTCACTCATAATCCATGAATTAGAAGAAGAAGAAGGAGAGATCATGAGTACCTGTATCGTAGCCAAAGAGGAGTCCACCTATGCCAGCAGCTGAAGTGAGTAGGAGTGTGTAAGGGTTCTTGAAAAACGACATTTTTCTCTCAGGATACAATTCCAAGTACCCTGAGCTCCCCGGTGTGGCCTCCATCGTCATCACGTTGTTCGCCATCTTCTCAGACCCTCCTCACACTATCAGAACCACAAACAGAAAGAAGCGCAGAGAGAAACCTCAGTCTGAATAAGCTTGGAGTGGGTGAAGTAGCTCAAAATGCCTAACTAATTTCCCGAAACCTGAAAATTATTTCTGGTTTCCCCACCTTCCAGGAAGAAAACTGCGATGGATGTTACAGAGACACAGGAGGAGTTTAAGTCAAGAAGAGACCAAATTAGAGACGGGGCGCCTCTTCTAAAATATTTTTCTCATTGGTAAATTTTGGTTTACAAAAGAAAACATTTGGGTGCCTAAGCTCTTAGCGAAAACTTTAGGTCTTATAGGCAAAATTTGCATCTTAACACTGAAAAAATAGGTAAATTAGTTTTTGTAATTAATGTAAATCCAATGATTAAAATTTGATGCATATAGATGAGAATATCCCAACAAACAAGTGTATTATGAGAAAGAACTTTTCTATATGAGAGAAAAAAATGGGATTTAATATTTAAGATAGGTATATATTTAGTTTGCTTTGATTAAAACTTAAGAGTTATGATATGTAGTTCTGTGATTTCAATAATTGAGCAGGCGGGGACACAGTGGAGAAGTGAACATCACCATAGGAACGCGTGTGCATGTGAACATAGACGTTAAGTTTTTGAAAGGCATGTGAATTTATCAGTTCCTTCAAGGAACAAAAAGTTTGATTAAGAAAGAAACAGACTATTCCAAAATTAAACTCATCTGAATATCTCCGTGGATAAAAATAACAGCGCAAGTAATACTCTTTCTTCAATATTAGCAAATCAAAGGAATACCCAACAACATAGGTACTGTATCCTCCTAAAACAGTACCTAGCGTAAACCGGTATTATACTTTCATTCCTAAGCTAAAGGGATGTATTTAGGGAGAATTATTATGGGTTTTTAAGAAAGAAATTTAATCATAAAAACACTTCAATAACAAGAGAAATTTATTATTGTACATTGTTCACTTATGAAGAGACTTTTTAGTAATAAAATTCCTTCCTACTGAACCTGTACGATTCTCCTACATTTCTATGGGGCTATACTAGGCAGAGCACAAGTAAGACAAATTATAAAATTCACATAAGACATGATAATATCATGAGATTAAGTGATCCCATACTGCAGTCAATCATCCAAAGTAAATGTCTAATACTGATCTCCAGAGACGCTATTTAGGATCTGCAATGGTGGAGCAGGCACTTCAGCAACTCCTTCCAGCATCTGAGAAACTTTTCTTATGGTGGGTCTAAGAGTAGGGTCGTCTTGGATACACCAAATGGCAATCATTACTAGCTTCTCCAGGTTCTTCTTGTCACTCAGTGCCTCCTGTTCTTCTTCAACCAAATCCTCTAGAGAACCTGCTGTGTAGCAGTCATAAGCCCACTCTGTTAAGATTGCTCTCTCCTCATTCTCTGGTTCCATGTCCACACTTCTTCTGCAACAGATGATCTCCAGAAGCAACACACCAAAGCTATAGACATCTACTTTGGCCGTGATCGGCATGTTATTGAACCATTCAACTGCAACATATCCTTTTGTTCCCCTAATAGCTGTATGGGTTCGGCTCTGGTTCATGTTCAAGAGCTTGGCCAGTCCAAAGTCGGCGATACGAGCATTAAGATAGTCATCGAGGAGTATGTTTTGAGGCTTTATGTCGCAGTGGATGATCTGAGTGTCGCAATCTTCATGTAAGTAAACAAGTCCTCTTGCAATCCCAAAAGCCATTTTTAGTCTTAGGTTCCAGTTGGGTTTTGAGTCACTAAAAAGAAGGCTTGCTAATGTGCCATTGCTCATATACTCATATACCAGCAGCCTTTCTGTTCCTTCCTCACAGAATCCAAGCAAACGAACCAAATTCTTGTGGTGGGTCTGACCAATGACTCTGACTTCATTCTTGAATTCCTTCTCAGTTTCTTGCAAAAGAAAGGTGTTCAACCTTTTGACAGCCACAGGTACAGCAGAACCCATCTTTATGGTTCCTTTATAAACAATTCCAAAAGCTCCTCTCCCTAACTCTTCCTTGAATCCATTTGTAGCCTCTTCAAGCTCCTTATAATTAAAATAACGCAAATTGGTTTCAACAGCACCGTCACTTCGGTAAACATTTTTAAGCTTCTTGAATTGGTAAATGGAGGAAAAGCCTAGACAGAATGCTCCAATTAATGCCAGGTTAAGAAAGGCAGAGCTACCCAAGAGGACAGAGACAGCTAAAATCAAAGTGTCCTGATTCTTTCTTTTGATGACTGGAGGGCCAGGAGGACCAATTAGGGATGAATTAGCTGTCCTCACTTTCATAAAGGCCTTGGCACCATTAAGAGTTGTGTCATATCTGCCATTGGAAAGTGGCCACCTCTTCTTCCAGCAACTGTCACCTAATCTGAAAATGGAAACGGCACAAAAGCAATCTTCCATGCAGGCCCTTTTGCACTCATCTTCTGTAAAAGGCTTTTGAAGCACATAATCAGAGAGAGGCCAATCTATATCTGTCAACACCTCAAAGTGATACAGATATTTCCCCTGACTAAGCTCATCTTCTTTACAGCCCTGGATGAAATCTGGTTTACAATTACCATATGGATCTTTAGGATCTTGTAGGGAATAACCTGGTGGGCATTGACATTGAGGCCTACTATTTTCACCCAATATGCAATAGCTATTATACCCGCAAACGCCTGTTCCTTTACTGACCAGAGACTTGCAGATATTATCTGGCTGAGACCAGACAGGTGTCCAAGTGTCATTACCAGTGGACCTCTTAGGATGTTGATACAAAGTGAGAATGCCATCAAAATTAAGAGTAGCTCGAAGATAAAATTGAGTTGGAGAGGGTATGCTCTGGTCTGAGAAGGTGATTGTATTATTGTTCTCGCTTAAAACATAAAAGTCTCCAGACTTGTTGAAGACTAGTTGAATTCCAGGACTTGAAGTATTGGACTCAACAGTACCAGTTTCCAAATAATTTTCATTAGCATGCCCAGACGGTAAGTTTACAGAATGCATCACAAGATTACCATCATCCTGAAGAACAAGTTGAAACCTTCCCTGCGCGAAATCCACTTCTGACTTACGAGAAGAAAGCTTTCCTCCCCTCGCCAATATTTGTGAGGGCAACATGGTATCTTTGGGATCGTTGAAGGTCTCCCAGACAGAATTAAAGCTCCTATCCTGAAGAACAAAGTTGCCAAAGTCATTCAAGGCACCAAGAGCAACAGTACCAGAAGCGCCATTTTCCGATGTCCAAAGAGTTCGACCATCAGGATAAGTAAGCTTAAGCCCTTCTGCTGCAGTAATCTGAACTCTTGACCCCTTTGGAGCAGGATTGTCTCCATTTCCATACCAAACAATGGTTGTGTTTGGAATGTTGGCGTACCAGATGGAGAGCAAGAACAAACTATTATCTTCATATGGTTGAAACCCAAAGGCAAAATCCCCAGAAGGAGAAACCACCCATGAGGTATTGCCATCTGCTGCGATGAAAGAATCGCCCACAGTGATATTACTTGCTCTGGTTTGGGCAAAAACACAAACACAAGGCAGAAACAGAATCATAAAACAGAGGAGAAGGGGATTCAGAGAAGAAGCCATGCCCAGATTGAATTTTCCTCACAGACGATGGAAACTGGAAGATAAGGAACGCGCTTGAACTTTGAATATGCGGAAGCCAGGGTTTCATCAAGAGTGGGGTCATCGGCAATTGACTGCTGCAGCAAGTCAAGCTCAAGTCTTCTTGGCCGTATCCGTGGGAAACACGGATGGCAAGATAAGGAACCCCCCACGTCGGGATGCTCATTGCTCAGCTCATTCTCGCTGATAAACCATTCGATAGGAGTCTCCACCAAAGCAACGTACGGCAAAGGCAAATCATGTGGACTTTTGAGACATCTACGGCTAAGAAATATTTGGTTGACTATTGGGACAGTCATGGAGAAGAAATTTCAATCAGACTTTTCTTTTGCCAGCAATCTCAGTGACACCTGTTATTTTCAAACATTAGTTTTAGTTCTTATATAAACTTTTTTTTTGCCAATCTTTTGTTCTGATATAAACTACATGAACTAATGTTGTTCAAAACTAAAATTTAATTAAATTATAAGAGCGGACAGTGGTATTAATCCTATAAATTAATGTCAGTTTCTATTACCAAAAAATAAATAAAAAAGGATCAACTTGTAGACACCAAACAGTCTCGATATTTGTTTACGGGGTGAAAATGTTTATGCTTCTTTAATGATTGATAATATTAAACAAATGAGGCAGCAAGAACAACTTAATTTTGAGTTTGATAATATGCATGTAGGAAAGCCAAGCAAGTTTGTGATTCCTTTTTTAACTTTCAACGCAGATCTTATTACTACCTAGCATTTTCTACGTAACAACCAGTTAAGTTTTTTAGGAGAATTAAAAATTTAATTAATTGATGTATTTATCATTTTTCTTCAAACTAACTTGCTTAATTTATAAATTGGTATATAATTTAATGATAAAAATGAATATTTTAGAATATATATTATAATAAAATAATTTATTTAACTTCTTTTAATCTTCCTAAAAAGTTAATCAACTTTTACATTAAAAACTGAAAGTAATACATTAATTTTTTTAGTAATAATTATTACGTTTCTTCGGCAACATAATTCTAATATTGATTCAATGCATTCAGTTATTTCAAAAATTTCTGAAGCTCATATTGGGACCATGTTATATTTACTAGAAAAATACTCATAATCCTATTTATGCAGCTGTGAGAATACTTATTTTAATTCAATTTATATTGCTTCATTCATCCTTTCATATAAATATACCATTTTACTATTTATTTATTATTACGTTAACTTTGTTCACACAGAATATATTATATATTAAATAAAGATAAGGTTGAAAAATTAAATTTTAAGATATAGTTAATGATATTTAAATTTTTTTAATTTATATGAAATATATTGAAAATAATCAACTGTTCAATGAAAGTTTTAATCAGGCGTGTGAGATGAAACCAATTAAAAAAGAACACATATTTTATACGAAATTAAGTTCATTCTACAGACAAGAAACAAAAAAGATAATTTTTTTAATGAAATCACCAATCGCAACTATGAAATTCTTACGAATAAATTAAATGAGAATGATGAAATGTTGTGCAACGTTGATAAATCATTAATTCAAATTTCACTGAAAAAAGTATGAGTTTAAATTATGATCTCAGTTTACCAAATCCTCGAAACTTGACATTTCGAACCAAGATCCAATTTTACACCGAAAAGTTGGAATTTAGGCTGACTTTTCACTGGCTTGGGTCTAACCAAGCCGTTAACATAAAAGGGTTTATTTTTTAGTCCAACTCTCAAACTGGAAGGTGCAGGCTGGCCGTGGACTTTTAGCCTGT
This sequence comes from Vachellia pachyceras, assembly GCA_025593235.1. Taxonomy (NCBI): domain Eukaryota; kingdom Viridiplantae; phylum Streptophyta; class Magnoliopsida; order Fabales; family Fabaceae; genus Vachellia; species Vachellia pachyceras. The sequence continues at coordinate 5,637 of JANTPZ010012081.1, read as the reverse complement.
TTAACAAAAAAATGTATTTTTTTAATTTAAAGTAATAATATTTCTAATTTAAGACATAAATAGTATTAAAATTAAATTAAAAAGAAATAAAGTCAATATAAAAACATATTATAAACGAAAATTTGAAATATGAAAATTGTTTTCATTAGTAATCATAAATTTATAATTAGAAGTAAGAATGTGTTGAAATGTTATTAATGTAAGAAATAAAATGATAAAATTAAAATTGTGTATTCATTATCAATTTTGCAGCTTGACACTTGAGATGTAAACAAGTCTTTAACTTTAAATGATTTCTTCTAAAGTTTGAAGGAAAAGAAACAGTTGCTATAATATAATGCATTAGACAAAACGTAAAAAAAGGTTATGTTTTAACAATATATTTTCTTTTTAACATTTTTAGATTTTATGGGATACAATTGACAAGAAAACAATTTAAAAATAAATATTCGATATAAAAATGATTTGTTTCTTGAAAGCAAATATAGAAAAAACAAAAAAAAAAGATTTGGCAAGCCTAAATGGGTCGGCCCACTGCCCTGCAAGGCCAGCCCTTTTAGGCCCACTTTCGTTTTTTTTTACACCAAATCACAAGCTCAACCCTCAACTTAAACAGGTCTAATCGGGCTAGCCTGACGAGCTCGGTCCATTTTTCCGCTCTATTCGTATGTGACCGTCAATAGAAAATTAAAATTAACCAATACAAGGAAGGAATAATGGCTTTGACCTGCAAGGCATCTACACTACTCACTTCGAATCTTAAACACATACAATGGCATGTAAGCAATATAATATATATATATATATTGTTAAAAGCGACAGAATTTAACTGCTATATACAATATAAATACTCTCAATTTCCAGCTATCATACTTCCTATGCTGTGTCCCCCCTCTGTTTTTCTCCTTCTCTATAGCTTCTAATTAGCCCGTTTTGTAGTATTTAGAATATTTGACTGAGAGCAACTCATGAAGAACAAGAGAGCATACATACACCTGGTCGATACGCCCATGCTGGAGGCAAGCGAGCATATTTTTCCATTCCTGGTTGCTCATCAAAAGGACGCTCCATCAGTTTAAGCAATCTACGGACTTCTCCAAAATCACCCATTTCTGCAGCATCAATTGCAGTCTGGCAGAGATAGTTCCTGAGAACATATTTGGGATTCACACAATCCATTGAGATCTTCCTCTGCTCATCTGAGATGCCGCTGGTAGAAAGCTGTATAGCCCCAAAAAGAATGAGCAGGCATACCCTTCTAATCGATCCAACAATTAGTAAAGCTTACTAGAAACAGAAGATGGCCTTTGACATTAGTATTTCTCATTACCCTTTTATAGATACGAGTTGCATGGATGATCAGTAAATCAAGTCCAATTCAAAGCAAGGCTTTCAAGTATCGATTTCAATTTAAAAACACATCAATCGACTAGCAACGCTAATTAGCCACTAAAAAAGTGTTCTCAGACGCCTTGTTACCAAGGCCTAAACTACAAGAAATTCCATATTTGTAACAATGCTTGATGCAGCACTTATTCTAACAAGTGATCGCCTAGATAAAATTTCACCTAAACCATGTATCATTTTAGCAAAACTAAACCAGCTGTACCTCGTGTATGTAAGCTTTCACCCAATCAGTCCAAGCCTCCTTGCGCTCCTGACCGATATCTAGCAGAGCTGACTTCAGTGGGACCAGTAGCTGGTCATCTGGAATGCTTGTATTTGCTTTTAGATTGGAAAGCAGCCTGAAGAAGTTTGTGTAATCAACTTTATCAACAGCCATATGACTAAGAAGTTTACTTATCAGCTGCTTATTATACTTGGGCAGGCCGAGTTTTTTGGTCATTATGGCTTGATAGTCGTCCATGAATTTGGTTCCATATCTGCAAAAACAGAATAAATAAAAAACAAAAAGGAAGTAAGACTCATAAGAACAAGATAACGAGTTTAACAGACATTTGGACCAGTCTCAACTTAGAATAAGGTTTCAAAATTGCACCCACCTTTCCATGGCATAGTTAGCCTCTTTCTCATTTATTAACTTAGCAGCAGATAAAGTTGTTGTAAACTGCGCAATATTCCACAAACCAACATCCGGCTGGTTTGCGAAACAGTATCTTCTACCAGGAAGATCGGTTGTATTTGGGGTAAATCTAGGATCAAAAGCATCCAAAAACCCAAATGGACCATAATCAATAGTGAGACCCAAAATGCTCATATTATCAGTGTTCAGCACCCCATGAGTGAAACCAACCCCTTGCCAGCTTGCAATCAAAGAAGCAGTACGCTCAGCAACCTCCACGGCCCATGCTGATAAGTTCCATACAAACAAAGTTATAACAAGCATTTATTTGAAAGACAAAAAAACTCCCAAAAAAAAACAGAACAATTACAGGCCATAACAATGTAGCCTGATACCCAAGGAGTGTATATTCTTTTTTCTTATAACTCACATATTACATAATAATATGACTATTATCTTGGAAGGGCAATATAACTGAACTTGAAGATGATGAATCGAGCTCTGAAACAGATGATGAAAACCCATCACAGCTTTTTTCTGTGCAAATCTGCATCTCTTAACTCTGATTACAGAGTCGGACTATGATCAGATAAGCTGATCTTTCAGATGCACTTTGAAAAATCTCATAGTAAGTCAACAGAACAGTAGACCTAAATCCACTTCTAAGACGATCACTATAAAAAGAAAAACCAACAAGTTTAGTTAAATACCAGCATACTTGTTTGAAGTAAGATCCACAACAGAATGCTCTTCACCACCGGTGCTGAAAGACAAACTGTCACTCTTACTCATGTTCTCAATATGAGGAAAGTGATGTCTAATGGCATAGTCTGACAAAGCACGAACAAGATCCATGTCCTGTTCACCTCTAGAGGCATGTATTTGGTAGGAGCCAAAGCGCAAAAATGATTGAGCAACTCTACAAACAATTGCACCAGGTTCTTCCTTGGGATTGCCACTACAGGAGAGGGATTAACAAAACATTCACTTAATAAATTTTAGCATGAGCAGAGTAGAAATTCTAAAACCAAGACTGCCGTCACAATCCAGATCCATTTTTTCATCATTAAACCAACTTTAAATTAAAAAATGAATTTATCCTCTCACATAGGAATAAGACTGATGAAGGATGAAGGAAGAACCACTCTCCTTCGTTGCATTCTGGGACGTTCTCTAAGGATGCTCTGAGGTTTGGGGTTTGAGACTTGCTATTACTACTACTTACTATGGTCCTTAAAATATAGAACGAGGGCAGAAAAAAGGGGAGTTTAAGGAAAAAGGAGGGAGAGATGGAAAGACGAAAGAAGAAGGCCGACATCAAATATTTAGTCTCAACAGTCAACAATAATTCATCAAAAGCTCATAACCTCTTATAAGGAAAACAACCTAGGTCTATTTAAAGCCCTAAATACAACTTACCCTAATTTATAAAAACGGAAGTAAAAGAAAGCATAAAATAAGCCAAAGAAAGCCGAATAGGAAAGAAAATAAAGTGATGAAAATAAACTAAAAAAATAAATAACTCCTAATATTTTATCAAATACGTTCAAATTAAAGGTTTGTCATTAATATTAGCAACTTTAATTTTTTGCATGATAATAGCGGGGTCATCAGCTAATTCTATCTTCCTCAAAGGCGGGAATTTTTTTCTTAAAAAAATGCAATAGGTTTTGCAAATAACGTCAGACAGATATGCAGATTAAAAGCAGTCTATATTATTTTAATTTAGATTAACGTACTCATAGAACATGTCTCTTGAGACAAACTTTCCCGTGGTCACAAGACAAAGGGCACGAGTTGTTGGAATCCCCAAATGGTGCATCGCTTCACTGCAAAGGAATTCCCTGATGCTACTCCGTAATACAGCAAGACCATCAGCAAACCGACTGTAAGGAGTCTTCCCAGCTCCTTTGAGTTGCAGTTCCCATCTTTTAGACTTTGAATTTAGGACCTCTCCAAGTGTAATTGCCCTACCGTCACCCAGTTGCCCAGCCCACATACCAAATTGATGTCCTCCATAACACTGAGCATAAGGCAACCTGTGTAGCAGAACACCGATAATGGATAAATGAGGCATTACTAAAAAGCATGATGTCTAGAGACAAGAAGAAACTTACGCTCCCACCAAAGATGATGCACCAGAGAACAGAAGGGGGAAATCTGGTCTTTCAAACCTGAAACTCAAGCACAATGATGGTTAGTATCTGAAAAGGAAATCCAAGGACCTGGGCACAAAATCTTGAGAAGGGGAGAGAGAGGAAAGGTTAAGAGAAAATACAGACAAGAGACAGCCACAATATTCTAAAGCATTACAACAACTACAAAAAACAACCAATAGCTAACACACTCACTCTTTGTGGTCCAAATCAAGGAGGTCAGCAGCTGATTCCGACCAAGCTACAAGTTGGGGGTTATCTACTTCAGCTGACGGCGATACTTTGGTATAACAAGCATGCAGCACCTGAAATGCAAAAGGCAGAAGAAATATATGAAAGAGATGGCAACATGATCAAGTTTCCTTTGCTTAATGCCATCTTGGAATCAGCCTTTGACACTGCATAAGCAACTCAGTGAAGGTAAGAAAGAACAATATTTTTGTTCCTAACTTGTACTCCTTCACTGGTTCTATTGTTGTCCGACACAAGCCTGATCCCAACGCAATATTAATTCCAACCTAACTTCTTCAGCTCGATTTGTACTCCTCTGCATTTTTTGTTTTGCCCCATTTGATAAAAGTGTAGTAACATCTTTAGCATCGAAGAGGCCACCTCAAATAACCTTGTAGCTCATGTAATTAGTCTATACAATGTAGTTCGTCATCAAATCAATCTAAAAGACGCGATGCTATGAGATCAACTCTTCTATTCCTGACTTGCTGTCTATTCAATGATCATATCCATGAAATATAGAATACGTTTTCAGACTCTCGTGACCGGACATCGACAAGTTCAATCGATATAACCAAAAAAGGGTGGAGGAGGGGCAAAAAGGAAAAGAAAAAAGAAAAAGAAAAGCCGCCAACCTCTCTCGGAAACAAATCGGTTCTGGGATCTCCAGGCAATGCTCTAACAAAGGAATGATCCCAATTCAGATCCTCGAGCTTCCACCGAGGTTTTTCAGTATGATTACCATCAGCATCTGCACTATAATGGCTGTCGAGGCTCTGATTCTTCAAATCCTGTGTCAGAGAATGGACGGAAGCAGTAAGGTCCAGCACCGGTGAATCCATGGGAAGAACGCGGCCACTGGAAGCGCGGCGGGAGGCGCGAGAGAGGCGAAGAGGAGTCGATTGGGATTGGAAGAAAGCAGAAGGGCAGAAATGGAAATTGGGGGCGCGAAGGGAGCAGAAGGAGAGGGAAGAGTGTGATGCGGTGCTGATGAGACAGAAACGAGAAAGCATGTCGTGTTTTTGTTGACTATGGCTGTTGCGGTCTGGCTATGCAATCTGCAACTGCAAAAATTCTTCAATGTTTTCTTAAAATAAAACTAAAAATTAAGCAGCCATTCTTTTTTTATCAAATCAGTCACATATCAATCATTTTGAGAGTTTAAACATTTTAATAGTAAAAATATTATTCATTTATAAACGAGATAGAGAAATACTTTTACAGATA
>JANTPZ010012080.1:0-12884 GCA_025593235.1 Vachellia pachyceras | reverse complement strand
TAATCTCTGGCCGCACCGTCAGTTTCCGTTTTCCATTACTCACAAGATGAACGTGGTTAGAGCTCCCCTCCCCTCCTTGTCTCTCTCTAGAACACACAAAGAATTGCGTGAAACAGAGAGGGTGGTATCCTCTATGTCGCGTTTTATCTCAACCTGAAATCGAGAAGAAGCAACTTTCCGACTGAACCAGAGGTGAGGTTCGGGCTTGATGATGGGCCATTGGCAAGGAGAAGCTCGATGGGTTTGATCGGACATGTCTCTAGGATTCCAGGCTCTGGCAAAGAACCCGACCCATGGCGAAGATTGGATGCTCTGTTTCATGGAGATGACTGTGGTACTTGGATGGGAAGGAAGGAACAGAGGCCCATCCTTAGGTTTCAGTGATGCCCCGCGTCCCTTTTCTGTTTACGATTCTTTGCGTGTTCTAGAGAGCGAAGAGGACAGGAGGGGGAGCTCTGACCACGTTCGTCTTGTGAGTAATGGAAAACGGAGACTAACGGTACGGTTAAAGGTTATACGCTTATGCGTAAAAAAATTCCACGTGTCATATTTTGATTGGTTAACTAAATAATTAAAGTGTTCAGTAGTAGAGGTAAGTTTAGTCCTTAATATTATACAACTTTTGATATTTTTATTTTTATATTTTTTTCTTTTTGAATACTAAAATGACTTCATTTTGGATTTTTTTGTAAAAAGCCACAAATTAAAATGACAAAATGACTAAAAGGATTCCGGCAGTTGAAATGCAGTCCCTGTATCTAAAGCACCCGCTCTTGATTGCCTTCTCTAGGTAATGTGAGCAATGAAGTTACTGTTTGAATTTGTATAAGAGAACAAGACTATGTATGATTTACGGTACAGATTAGATGAATGCTCATTTACTTGATGACTAATGCCTTATTTTTTTTAAATATTACTATTTTTGTGGTTATATATATAGATATTATATATATCTATATATACATTACCTTCTCTAGGTAATGTGAGCAATGAAGTTACTGTTTGAATTTGTATAAGAGAACAAGACTATGTATGATTTACGGTACAGATTAGATGAATGCTCATTTACTTGATGACTAATGCCTTATTTTTTTTTAAATATTACTATTTTTGTGGTTATATATATAGATATTATATATATCTATATATACTACCTTCGATCCTTAATATAAAATTCTGTTAACTTTTTTAAAAGATTTAAAAATCTAATGAATTACTTAATTATCATATATATTGTAAAATATTTATGTGTATAATTAGATTATATATCAATTTATAAAAAGATTTGTAAAAATTGAAGAAAAGTCATTTATTGAAGATTTTATTGGCTTGTACAATATTCCTAATGATCCAAAACTCATCATTGAGGAATATGCAAAGAAAATTTAATAGGTAAATGATAAATATGACAATATGAATATGAGGAAGCAAGTGAAGAACATCAGTTGAGATACACCAGAAGTGGACTGGATAAAGCTAAACTCAGGTGGAGCATCAAAATGACAAGTTGGACCTGTTGCATGTGGAGGCCACTTAAGGGGTAGCGATGATGACAGATGGATAAAAGGATATAAGAGGAAACTAGGCAATTGCTCTACTATGGTGGTTGAAATCTTGAGTTTCATCACAGGTTTGTATCTAGCTATAAATTTGAAAATAAAAAACATGATAGTTGAATGTCATTCGTTGAGTGCAGTTAGTAGCTCAGAGAAACTTGCAGAGGGTGAAGAAACTGAGCCATATCTGCTAAAACTTGTAAAAATATATTTGTATAGCTTTAAGTAGGTGAGATTCCAACATGTATAGAGAGGGGAATCATTCTACGGATTGAATGGCAAATATTAGCCTCATGCAGAATGATATGGTAGTCTTTTATGATTATCTCCTAAAGCGGTGAGATTTCACTTATACATTGACTACATGGGATGTGCTTTTACACGTTCAGATTCAATAAAATGATATGAGTGCATTGTCCCGAATTTTACCTGAAAAATAAATGAGAGGAAATTTTACCAAAATTATAATGTATTTTTAAATACATATTTTTCTATTAAAAGTAATTTTTTTAAAAAAATGTATAATATTAAATTAGTGGAATTCAAATCTCCCATCCTTGATTGCGAGAGACTGGTATAGGAACCACTAAGCTCGCACTGGAACTCTTGAAAAATACTCAATTCTTCTTTCCTCAAATCTGCCGTACAAGCACAATGAACTTCCTATTTATACTAGCTAGAGGCTAGACAACACCACAAAGCCTCTTAAAGAGGGGTTACAGAAACATAAAGGGATATTATGACTAAAAATGAAACAATTCCATTATGGGCCATCAATCCTCCATTATTCTTCCATTTCATCCTCCTCGGGTTGGACGGAACTCGCCCTCGAGTCAAATTTATTTCTGCATTTAATCCGTTTCTGCATACAGAGTGAAACCAATTGACCCTGCTCTTAGAAGGTATGGACGTTTTGATGCTGATACCGAAGTTACCGCCCCAAATGAAGAGGAGCGTTTCAAATTCTTGAGGTTGTACATTTTGAAATGTTGATGGAATTTTGTTATCAATTGCTTAATGACAAAAGTCATCCTTGTTTTCTGCCATCTAGCTTTTTGATAGAATCATTGATTTGTTAAGTTCAATAGAGTCAGCTAATTTGATGCGTCTAACGACTGATTTTCAGCTTTATACAAAGAAGATTCCCTTGTATCCCAGTGTTGCAATGGATATGTTGGGGCTGATTTGGAAGCCCTTTGACGTGAGGCTACTACATTAGCAGCTAAAAGGTTCAGAGATGCAAAGGGAAATGCTAGTCACTTAAGCGTAATGATGGAAGATTGGAACAATGCAAGATCTATTTTTGGTCCAAGCATAACAAGAGGTGTTACAGTGGAAATTCATAAAGTGACTTGGGATAATATAAGGGGATTAAAAGAATTGAAGTTTTGTAAATTATGCATTTGATATCTCTTGTCAAAAGAAATTAATGGTAGTTGTCTGTACCCTTGAGCAGAAAAAGCTTCAGCAAGCTGTTGAATGGCCTATCAAGCATTCTGAAATCTGAGGTATTTTCAAAAATGGGCATTTCCCCAGTACGAGGGATTCTCTTGCATGGGCCTCCAGGATGTTCCAAAACAACCCTTGCCAAAGCTGCTTCACATGCCTCCCAAACTTCTTCCTTTTCCTTGAGGTTTTAACAATTTTCAATTTTATATTAGGGTTTATATCTGCCTTATGTGAGTGCCCTTGCATGATAAAGAGTTGGAATTCATCTCATATGGAGCAAACCAATAGGAGCATCTGGGTAACATTTATTCACAGATAGAGTCTTTTAGGTCAGAGAATTGAAAACTATTCATCTGAAGTCCTTCAAAACATCATTTTTACTTCTGTAGAGTTGCTTGCTGTTGGAATCTCTTTCGTTTCAACTATTTGTTCTTTTTCATCTTTCCATAATGACAAGAGATACTTTTGATACTTTCTTGAAATCTGTGTTGGTCCTTGAAAGATGCTTCTGTCATCAATTTCATCCTTAAAAGTTTATATTTATTATTATCAATTTAATCCTTTTTTAGATGCATTTTATAGTCCAGACCTTAGCTCACTTAGGACTTAATTGGTCACTATAAACTTCTTGTTCATGACAAAAATGATGTATTTTTAAAACATGAGAACTGAATCAATGACAATAAACTTGTAGATCAAAACTAAAATGATGTATCTTTAAAACCTTGGGCCCAAATTAATGGCAATAAACTTTCAATGATCTAATTGTTAGCTGCCGTATCTTTCAACGATCCATATAGTAGTTAACGCTCCTTACATGAATGATCTCATACTTCAATTTGTTTTACATTCTGTTGAACTGTATGCTTATATTTCTACTTACAACATTTTTTGCAATTGAGTTCCTGAAGGGTTTCGGGCGTACCTGTAGATGCTGAATTATGAATTACGGATCTGCAAATACCTACGCGGAACTTAGATCACAAGGGTGAATCTAAATATAAGACACAGCAAATGCACCGTTGAGAGAAAAAGGGAGAAGAGGTTTCACAGGAAGGAGGAGAACAATGTTTCTTCTGTATATCTCTCGGTTGAGGCAAAGTTCATCCTTTTAATGAGGAAAAATTAAATTAAAAAAAAAGCAACTGCCTGTTCCAAAACTGTTCCCGTGTATGCCTCAACTTCTATATGCATTTGTGAAAAATTACCAATCATTTCCCATAGGAACACTTATTATTTCTACCCCACTGTATGGATCTGGGCCTAATCCATCAAAGGTGGTTCATTTTCCAACAGTTCCCATGCAAAAATCAATTATAAGAGATGAAAATCCTTAAAATGATAGACGATGGATTAGTGGTGCAGAAATGTATTCGATGTATGTTGGTGAGGGGGAAGCATTGCTTCGGAACGCATTTCATAGAGCACGCCTTGCAGCACCCAGCATACTATTTTTTTGATGAGGCCGATGTGGTAGCCGCCAAACGGTCAGTGAGTTGCTAATCTGTTTTAAGTATTTCTCTGCATATGCAATAAATGCTGAACACGGTTGTGATGCATTATGGGGATTTTATAATTGCTTAATAATTCTTTTGACATAACTATCGAATAGTGAAATTTTGTCATAGAGACTAAGCAAGTATTAGCTGCTTGGCCCCACCTTAAGCAGCATGCGTAGTTAAATTATGATTGCATGTCATATCCGTGTAGAATCAGGTGCTACACATTACAAATAGGTGAATATGCATTTCACAATGTTCACAACAAAAAAGTCCAGTAAATTTTTATTCTAAGAACGTTGTGTCATATTTATGGTGAAAAATTCTGGAAAATAAATAATGTAGAAAGGGAAATCAGCCACAAAATAAAAGGCAAATTGAGGCACTGAAAGTTACGTTCCCTTTTGACTTAATTGATGCTAATTTTTTATGGTTTGCTCATTTGAGCAGATAATTACTTTGTTCTATTTCCTGTGCATTAAAGTGCTGATCTGAAGTTTCTCTTAACAAGGGTGATTCTTCAAGCAATTGCAGTGCAGTTGGAGAGAGGCTTTTATCCACTCTTCTGACTGAGATGGATGGTTTAGAAGACGCTACAGTAAGTTTTCTGTATTTGTGTGTACTGTTTCTTAGGAAAATTTATCCTTACCTTTTCCCTTCGGTTGTCTCTTGTAAATCCTTGTATTTGACTATAAGCTGTATTGAAAGAATACAGTACACGTTACATAAAGTAATGATTTCTTTCAATCAAGTTCCTATTCTAGAGAATGGAGATGGTCTTCTTTTCTCCCTTACATATGACTATATCGATAATCTCTTTCAGGGAATTCTTGTGTTGGCAGCTACAAATCGCCCTTACGCAATAGATGCTGCACTAATGCTCCCTGGGAGTTTTGATCTGGTGAGAACTAATGTAGCCTATGTTCATCAGCAAAACTGAGATTTATGAAGATGTTGAGAAACAATCAATGTGAGATTCCTAAAAAAATTAGGAGTCGATTGTTTTATTCTCCTAACATCTTTAGTTTTAGTTAATACCTGTTTTTAAGTATTATGAACAAATGGAAAGGGGATTCAAATATTACTGCTTTTGGTCATAAATATAAGAGCTAGATAACGAGTTTATTTTAGTTCTAAATACAAGATCTCATTTCAATTTACCTTCCAAATCTATAATTTTCCCCTAGTTATCCTTATTCATTGCACATAGCAAGGGGGTTTCCATCAAATGATAGTTATAATGCACATAAATGAAAATGATATTTCAAGGAAACCAACGTACATTTGTTATAAATAACTAACTCAACTGATTCTATCAATGTCTACAAATTTGTTATCCATCTATTATTATATTAAGGATTGGAGCAAGTATCTCTCTCTTGTCAACATTTGTTAATGATGATAGGTGCTGTATGTGCCCCCACCTGATATTGAAGCTCGATATGAAATTCTCTGCGTACATACGCGTGGCAAGGAGCTAGGGAAATATGTCAATCTCAGAAGACTAGCGGAAGATATCGAGCGATTCACAGGTGCCTAGCTTGAGGGTTTATGCAAGGAAGCTGGAATCGTTGCTCTAAGAGAAGACATGTCTGCAACTGTTGTGTGTGATCGCCATTTCCAGGCTGTGAGAAATTCTTTGAATCCAGGCATTAACAACAGAAGAAATTGATTCTTACTCATCTTTAATGAAGACCCCATCTTCAGCATTTTCTAGGCACTTAGAATCAAGTTCAAAACTTGACAGAAAGATGAAAAGTAGTAGTAACATTTTGGGCTCCATGGTTAAACTTGGTATTGTCAGCTGTATACTGCCTGCTGATGCTTAAATACTTTTCCATGCATGAGGGACAATCTGTATCTGAAGTAGCTGTCACATGATGAATGTAATACCATTTTGTTTGTAGCCTTCTTGTTAGCTTGGTTTAACCATCAAAATCCATTGAAGTAAATATACGTTTCTGGTTTTTCTTATATTGGAATCCATGTTTTTTGCATATTTGATCTGATGCAAATTCCTGTTCTTCAGTTTTATTTTGTTAACTGGGTTTTGTTTTTTATAAATGGGAATTATGTACGGTAGGAAATTTGAATAAAGCCTCTTGCCCATAGTTTTCCTTTCCCCAGTAATGTCGGCCTAAAGCTATGTTAACCCATATTTAGTCCAAAAATCTACAGCTAGTCCGTAATAATAGGCTACAAGTATACAATTCTGTCCCTATATTCTATGATAAGACTCAACTTGAAGCTCCATAGCCTTCACAGCGAATCCATTTGATTAGAATGGTGGGGATGACTTGTATTTTTATACTGCATAAATAGAGACATGAATATATATTATTTAATTTTATTACTTTTATATAAATCAGCTAACTTCTCTCTTTCAAAATCTTCAGATCAGCTTGTAATAACCTGCAGGATCGTCCTCTCTCTCTCTCTCTCTCTCTCTCTCTCTCTCACACACACACACACACATTCTTTTCAGCTGTAGGCTAGAATCCCTCAATCCCAATGCTAAAATATTTTTATAGTGAACAAGTTGTGTGAGTGTCTATTTCTTTATTATGCGTTGCAGCACACACCACATATTTTGGTGATAACAAGACAGAAATGGAAGAACTTGATGTAGAAGGAAACTAACAAGGCCATCCCTTCTTGTTTTTTTTTTTGGTGAAAACAAGGCCATCCCTTCTAAAGTGTGATAAATGATGCCATTTCATTTTCAAAATAGGTGCAAGCACATGGAATGTTTCCCACTTTCCATAATCTCTTTGACCAAAAAATTATTCGCATCCCCTCTCCTATTCTTAATTTACTAATATGATAATACCCACGTGCTTAAAAAAAACCACATGGATCAAATTGGTGCTGAATTAAAAGTATAAGGACTAAGTTGTAACAAGTCAAAATGTAGGGATCGAGTTACGACTAGGTTAAAACTATAAGACTAAAAGATTAATTTTTTCTAGAAAAATAATGTCTATGGGTTTAGCTATAAAACAATTTAAACTATAAAGATTGAGTTGCATTAAGTTAAAATTTACAGGTTGAGTTATAACGTTTGGCAAAAAAAAAAGGTCGAGTTACAGCATCAAAACCATAGCAACCAAAAGGATGATTCCCCGATTATGTGAAAAGAAAACTTTGATAACAATAAAATGTGTGTGTGTAAGCAATATAATACATTATATGTACACTACCTCTGGTCCTCGATATAAAAGTCAGTTGATATTTTTGAGGAAATTAAAAAAGGTTAAATAAATTAATTAATTAATTGTAATATATATCCTAAAATATTTATGTATATCGTTAGATTATATATTAGTTAACAATTTATACAAATTGGTTTGAAAAATATGGAAATATAAGTGAATTAACTTTATTAATCTCCTAAAAAAGTTAACTAACTTTTATATTAAGAATCAGAGGTAGTATATACATAATCAATTCTAAGAAAAAAATTCAAGGAGAAATGATTTGGTCTTATGAAAGAATTTTTATGTAAACAAATCTTTTCTCTTACAATATATATACTAGAGTCAAAAGTGCAAAAATACTCATAAGCTTTTATTAAATGGTCATCAGCACCATACACTTTCAAATGTGCAAAAATAAATATGAATATCCAAAATACGAGAAAAAGTGTTTTAACCGTAAAATATAACATAACACCATTACTTTTTATTGCGGAGTTCACACTATTTTTGCATATACATATACAACTATGTTAATTTATATTTAACATGGAGGATATTGCATATACAACTATGTTAATTTATATTTAACATGAGAGATAAAATATAACTGAACCCGCCGTTGTTAGGCAGGTTGGGCCCGATTTTGCCATGCTTACTTGGGGTGATATTGTAGTGTTGGCTCTGAGGATTGGACAATCAACTAAAAGCTCTTTTTGTATTATTGATTTTCATTTGCAGGTCATAAAATCTGAATTCCAGGTTAGTTGCATGATCAAGTGTGTATAGTTTTGATGAAACTTATGAGTATTAATGTCAATCCTTGCTTGTCCTATGGGTATCTCCATTTAAAGTTAGAGTAATGCACATCCCTTTTAACCCCATTTATGGGTATCAGCTCATCTTTCCTCTTTGGAGAGCAAAGTTAGTGGCATAAGCTTCTTCCTCAACTATTTTTCTATATGTATGTAGTGGTAATTATTTACTTGGTTCTTCTCTTTTGGCTTCCTTTTCTCTTATTGTTCATGTTTTTCTGCATCTTGGGCTTTTAGATTCCGTAGTAGCTGATGGAGCCATTACCATTCGGTTTGGTCTAATGAAATAAGTTAGTCTCTCATAAAGTGGTGAGCCAAGGTTCAAATCCATACTGTGAGATATGCCTATATTTAATGTCGACAGTGTATCGAAATGATTGCCTAGTTTAGGATACCGATACTCAGTAAAAACGGTTTACTTTTATAATCAACTAGGGTTGAATTTAGTGGGAAATGATAATCACGCACAACTTGATGAACCAATATTTGAATTTACATTAGAATAAATGTCTGCATTTAGTATACGACAATCACTCAAACTATTATTTTCAACCGAAGAATAAATGTGCTTGACAAAAGGGAAAAAAATTAACTTCTACTTAAAAAGGGGCAAAGAAGGACAAGAGGCTAGTGGGATGAGTGCAGATATACATAAATGATATAGTGGGCATATATATTGGTCAAGGTGCTTTCTTGGCTTAGCCTTACAACGTGGGCATATATCTAAATGATGCTCTATGAAGTCCCTATTTAGAGAATACCATTATTACAAAAAAAAACATCATTATATACATATTGCTTTTAAGAAAAGCCTCTCTTTTTTAAAAGTGGCATCAATTCTACTCAATATACCAATACAATATAATTACAGAATTAATATAGTGGTTTATATATATATTTGTATAATGAAAAAATGGATTTTTGTACAAGAATTGTATTAAATTAAAAGTTAAATTTTAACATTAAGATTAGCAGATCAAATTTTGAAATTTCAATAAATAATAGTGAATTATAAATAGAAATTAAAATGTGTCTGAATTATGAATAAATACAATTATAGATACGTATATGGGTTTGTAGAAAATGAAATGGAATAGAGATCAAATATGAAATCATTAAGTACTATTTTTCTTTTTATTATTTGTTTGTTTTTTAATTTTAACCTCTTTATACCTTCTACTGCATGTTATTTTAAATTTTTTAAAATTTATATTATATGAAGTGTGTTATTTTTAATAATTGATATATCGATTTGAAGAAGAATAAAAAAATAATATTTTTAAATGAGTTGATAGTTACGAATTATGATTGATTTAATTATTATGATTTTCTTGCCTCATTAAGCTGTATGAGAGAATCAAAATCTTGTCTCACTTTATTATCTTAACAAAATGCCCAGCAAGGAGTATTAGATGTTTAATTATATACTTAGATTTGCTGTCTTTATCATAAAGGGAAACAAATTAAAAAATAAATCATATTATAAGACAGAGATATAATAAAATAATATATTATCTTCGTAATTAAAGTATGAATTTGAATTATTATAAGACTAAACTATGGCCTTAATTTATTAATATTCCTTTTTTCTCTCACATGTTAGTTGGAGATAATTATCGCACAACTGTTATCGTAATATAAAATGAAAGTTATACAAATTAATGAGTTTGTCTCAACCTAAACGTTTAATAATTTGTACAAAATGACTATTTGTTCTAAATAATAAAATAAAATGAGCAAATGCAAACAAGCCTGTTTGGTAGCTTGGTGCAAATGAAAAGTCTATTTTCTTAATAAAAAATTTGATATATTTACTTTAACTATATTTTAATTTTTTTCTTTCACCATAAATTATTACATATGTTATTGATTTATGATTTTTTTTAATTCTCTGTATTTCTAGGTATGGTACTCAAAATAAAAGTTGAAAATGAACATGAAGTAAGTTTCACCTAATCATCATTATCTTATCTAGAATTGTCTGTACAATAATTATTATAATTCAAATTGAATTATATAATACTTCAATCATTAAGATCACAATTTTATAATTAATCATAAGATGCCATTGTCTAAAATAATCCACTCAACTAAAAGAAAACTAAGTGATAACTAAATGAATAACTTAAAGATATTCATACATTTTAATTTTCTTTCTTAGTATGCAATTAACATTAATTCACCACTGCCCATTGTCAAAAAAATAATTTTAATTACCGATGAAGATTGTAATAATAATGTAATGAATACCAATGATAAAGAAGAATTTACTGGAAAAAATTTATAGAAGCGTGTTTAAGTTAGCTGTTTTTCGCCTTTTATATTTAAAACATTTATATTCAATATTGTAATATTCATTTCTTAAATAGTCAAAATTTCAAAAAAAAAAAAGATAAAACCGGAAAACTACAATTAGTTTGAAAGATAATTTCTAAAAACTCATGACAATTATAATTTGATTTTTTTTGTTCATAATTTTAGTTATACGAAACATGAAATGCCATGATTTTTTTTTCGAATTCCATAATAAACACTTGCTTTTTTTTTCATCTTCTCTTACATAATAAAGAGAAAATATAGTTCATAGCAAGCAATAGTAACATAATTTGGATGAAGTCCCAAATTCAAGTTTGGCGTTAACGTGTTTATATGCGTGTATATTTAAATTGTATAAATAAAAAATAAAGAGAGAAAATATAAGAAATTACTATTTTTTTGCTAATAAAAAAGTTGCTATAAATTTTCAATTAATTAATAATAAATTCTTTACATATGGAGATCCAATATTTCTCGGAAGCAATATTTTTCTATAAAATGAAGCAAAATTATATACGGAAAATGATACCAAGTCCTTGGAAATTAATAAATAATAAATATGTGTAAAAAGATTTAATAATGACAAATAAATAACCATAACCTAAATCGGGATTTTGAAATTCCAAGAAAAATATAAAAAAAAGATTAAAATGCCTTTTAACTATTTTAACTGTTTTCAAACTACCTCGATGGAGATTGACCACCGACTGCTAGCATTGGATCTATACCTCCGATGCCAGTGGCCTAGCAAGCGATCGTAAAAGTCTGCTTGTTTGGGAATGCATTTTTGAACTCTGGAATGCATTTCTACGTAAGCAGAAATAAAGCTTCTTTTACATATTTATCTTATAATTCATAAATTGTTCTCCCAACGAATTCCCAAATGAACACAGTGAAAATAATTACTTTGGAAAGTGATGGGGTGGGATTTACATTCCAAAAACATTGGTCACCCAATGCTTACCAATGGAATTCAATATATATATATATATACAAATTGTAAAATGAAATATAAGTAGGTTGTTAATTTTATTGCAGCTCATTCCCAACTTTTGTCAAGACATTCCCCATATGTCATTAGGTATTATTATTACCAACTTTGTTTAACATGTAACATTCTTACTTCCAGCCCATTCATAAAGTTTTTTAAACCATTTCCTAAATTTCATTAGTTATTACCAATTTTTATTTATTAAGTAGCATTCTTACTTTCAACTCATCTATAAATTGTTTAAATAATTTTCAACATTTCATTAGTCATTACCAACTTTTATTTACCAAGGTTTTATATATGGATTAATAACATTTCATTAAATATTACAATTTGTTGAGCAACAAATCCACACATTCAACTCATTTACAAATTTTGTAAAGCATTTTCTACATTTAGTTAAATTATTACCAAAATTTCTTTAACAAGTAAGAAAACCACTCGTGGTAAATAAAAACTGATAATACCAAATGAAATGTGGGGAATGCTTTGGCAAAATTTACAAATGATCTCAAAAGTAATTGATAAACAGAAGTTGGTAATTTTAATGAAATGTTAATAATGTTTATACAAAACTTGTGAATGAATAAAAATGTGGATTTGTTATTTGGATGAATAAAAATTGGTAACACCTAATGAAATACGATGAATACTTTAACAAAAGTTGAAAATGAGTTTTAGTCGTGCATTATATGTATTGAAATGCGTAAGTGGCCGAATTGACTCCAATGTTTTTGTCATATGAATGGGATGAGATCAAGGGCTTGTTTGGAAGCTATTTTAAAAAATAGCTTTTAAAGATTTCGAGGCAAAACCTAGGTTTTGGATAATAGATTTGGGAAAATAGCGTTTACAGATTTTGAGGCAAAATTTAAGTTTTGAAAAGTAATTTATGTTTGGGAAATTATTAGCTTTTACGAATTCCGAGGCAAAAAAGTTTGTAAGAAAGATGAAAGAGAAAGAATGAAAAGTAGAAAATAGGAAAGAAGAGAACGAAAAAATATGAGAGAGAAAAGAGAAGAAAGAAAAAGTATGAGAAATGAAAGAGAAAGAAAGAAAAATGG
>JANTPZ010012076.1:0-11160 GCA_025593235.1 Vachellia pachyceras | reverse complement strand
ATGTTAATGGATTTGGATTGGATAAACATCAATGAAAAATCCTTAGCCATGACGTCTCCTCTGAGGGTTCCTTGTTAATTTCTGATGCTTTTCACCTGGCAGCACGACGCTTGTTCAGGAATACTGTAATGAAAAACTCTTCTAACCAAACAAATAATTGTTCTTATGTGCGGAAAGTTGCTTCAATAAATCTTCGTTGACGAGGGATTTATAACATTTATGTAACAGTTTAGATTTAGAGAGGGAGGAGTTCAAGAACAATGTATTTTAATTAACAAGGTGTATAAAACAAATGTGTTGAGTTACTATTCATATGCCTCAACAATTAGATATCATTTTATTAAAAAACTTAAAAAATAGATATTCTAATAAATTATTATTCCATATCCTATCGGTTTGTTATAAAAAAACTAAGCTCTTTATAACATTACTAATTATTAAACACAAGGACTTAAAAATTTATAATTAATCACTCCTGAAGATTGAGGAAGTTACCACGACATAATCGTAAGTATTTGAATGAATTTTTATAACTGTACACTACAAATCCAACTATTTGAAGGTTAAATTTAATATACACACATGCATACAGAAACAATTAATTATTAGTTAAATATACTATAATAAATTAAATACTAAGTTTTCATTTACATGTGATAACTCCTCGAGATACTCTCTAACTTACCCGATCCTCGTACACTTTTAGATCCAACTACTTGAATTTATTTAGGGATCTGAGAGGGACTTAACTATTAAATGGTCCCAAAGATTCAAAAAACTATTATAAGGTTCTAAGAGTAACTACTGAGGTTGTTAACGAAGGCTGCTGAGGTTGTTAATTACAACCTTAGCAGCTTCTTTTGGGATCTTATAATAGTTTTTTTGAATCTTTAGAACCATTTGATGGTTAAATCCCTTACTTGGGACCTATAACACATTTTCCCATTTATTTATTCTAGATGTTCAACACATGAATCACTTGACTAAGTCCACATATGCAATTTGTCTAATATGCCATATATTATGGTCATCAAGCAATTTTACTACATCCCTTCTAGCCTGATTGAATTGGTGATAGAAGCTACTTTTTGAATTTGATTTACGATTTATAAGATAAGTATGTGAGATAAGTTTTGTTTCGACTTGTATGAATGTGTTTCTCAAACACTAATGTAAGGAAGCCTTGCCATTTGGACCCTATTTAGATTAGCATTATAAAAACATGTTTATATAAGTAGAGATAAAACTCATTTTATATACTTACTTTATAAACCGTAATTCACGTTCAAAAAGTAGCTTTTACTAGTAATACAGATAAGCTCTATATTTTTCAAGTTCTCTTATGGTTATTTTTTTCTTAAAGTTAAAGATGAATGATTACAATGAAATTTTGAAATTTGAGAAATTGAGCAAGGAGTAAATCGTAATTGAGTTAAAATTATACCAACCAAATATTTAGAACGAATTTGATTTAATTAATTTTTTCTTAATTGAAAAATAATTGACCCAAGCCAAAACGATAGGGTATTGGCCAATCATGAGCCACCAGATAACCTCGATGACACGTGGACGTCTATTCAGCCTCTCCAGCCAATACGCACTGGTGGTGGCGCATTGTATCACAACCCACCTTAAACTTGCCGTCCTTCGGTCCACCTTAGTCGGCGGCCACATCTTCCCTGACCAGTCTCCAACATTCATATAAGTTTTCATACAAAGTTCACAGCGATGTCACTCTCTCTTTTACCCTCCATTCCTTCTTCCTCTTCCCCTTCCCCTTCCGTTCATCCCCATGCCCACTTTGGCCCATCCCTTCCTCCCATGTCTATTCTACGCTGCCTAGCCCATCCCTACCCTGGCAGCC
Source organism: Vachellia pachyceras (assembly GCA_025593235.1). NCBI lineage: Eukaryota > Viridiplantae > Streptophyta > Magnoliopsida > Fabales > Fabaceae > Vachellia > Vachellia pachyceras. The sequence continues at coordinate 9,296 of JANTPZ010012076.1, read as the reverse complement.
TAAACCTCCGACGCCATCGTTTCGCTTCCGTTGCCGCCGCTGCCGTTAGGCAGGATACCACCGTCTGGACTCCTGCCCCACTCTCCGAGGTTGAACCCGCCGCCGAGTCTCTCTTTCACGTCACTGTCGACTTGTCCGATTCGCCTGATTTGGCATCATCTCACACCCGGGCCGGGCAGTACCTCCAGTTGCGAGTTCCTGACGCCCCCAAGCCTTCCTTCCTTGCCATCGCGTCGCCTCCGAAGCTCGCTTCGGCGCGTGGCGTGTTCGAGTTTCTTGTGAAAAGCGTGCCGGGATCTACTGCTGAGATTCTATGTGGGTTGAAGAAAGGGACTGTGGTGGAGCTTAGTCAGGTTATGGGGAATGGGTTCGATACAAGTCGGATAAATCCGCCTGAGAAATATGCGACGGTTTTTATTTTTGCGACTGGATCCGGAATTAGGTGAGTCTTTACGGAAGTTGCATTTTTGGTTTCGGAATGCGAATGCCCGAGATGATTTTCTTTATCAATTTAGAAGCTTATTTGTAATAACAAATATGACGCTGGAGTTTGCATGGGTTTATATCTAAATAAATTTGATTGATGTTGGTGGTTAATTTGAAAGCTTGATTACAAGTTGTCATATTCATCATTATAGGTGGCCTAGACTCAGTATTTCAGATGAAACTTTAGATTTTTGAGTGCAAGACTCTTCGAGGCTTGCCTAGTTGGTTTCAAAATTTAGTTAAAGATCTTGATAATGTGACAAACGGAACTAAGCAAGCAATGCTAAATATAGCGTCCTCGTTAGCTCATTCTCTTTACCGCTGGCACTCAGGTATCTTCTTTTAAAGCTATTTGAAGCTGGAAATATTTTTATTTATACCTCAATATGGAGCTTCTGATTTTCACTAAAGAATCCTTGCCTTTTTGCATAGAATGTGATACGGGGTGGGAAGGGTCATGCAAGGTTCCTTGTACAGTGGACACTATTAAATGGGTTGCTATAGATTTTACTGGTGTCTTTATACGCTTCTGCCATCATTTATGCACTCTATAGTCTATACTTTGATGGTACTGTGCTTCTGTTTGAGAAACTAGCTTCCAATCCGAGGATCATCCTGGTATTGAACCATCTACTTTTCCTTTCACATCTTTAAAAGGTTCACCGTCTGCAGAAATTTTTTTTGCTTGCTTTCATTTATTTTGTTTAGATGAGACCAGGACACTTGTTGGCCCTAAATAGAAGAGGGATTTGGTATTGGTATTTTGGTGTCCAAAATATATTGCTTCAGCTGGAAAGTGGCAATGTTGTTTCCCTCTTGAGACATTTACCTTGTGGCATCAGGTTATGGAGTGCGATGTTTGTGCACTCTCAAATGGAGGGATATCTTAAACTGCTAAGCTTATTAAAGCATTCAAAGCCATCTCTTGGTTATCCTAGATGAGATAGCTTTTTGTTGTTTTGAATCTCTATAATTCCTTGCACATGGAATGCATACATTTGTTCATCTACTAACTAAATATCACCATCAATCCTGGTCTTTTTTTTTTTTTTACTTTCTTTAGTATTTATTCAACTTGGCTCATTTGGTTCATCTTTATGTACAGTCCAATTCGATCTCTTATTGAGTCTGGATTTAGTGCTTCTGATAGATCTGATGTGATGCTTTATTATGGGGCTAGAAACCTTCGAAGGATGGCCTATCAGGTTTGTTCCATTTGATTTTTGGGAGTTGGGTTTGAGAAAAAACAATGAAACTTTGTTTTTTTTTTTTTCAATTTGAGGTCATACTAATAAATATATTCTTTATCTTTATAGGATAGATTCAAAGACTGGGAATCTTCTGGTGTTAAGATTGTGCCTGTCTTGTCTCAATCAGATGGTAGTTGGACTGGGGAAAGTGGCTATGTGCAGGTAATGTTGTGTTCTTTTACTTACAAGCTTTAGTTAAAGCTGTAACCCCTAAATATTGGTTTACATTTCTCTTGTAATTGCCTTCACAGGCTGCTTTTACGAGAACCAAGCAAATTACTAATCCTTTGTCAACCGGTGCTGTACTTTGTGGGCAGAAACAGATGACTGAGGTGTGCTGCTATGCCCTAAGCTTTAATTGTCCCTTTTAAGGAAAAAACTGACTGCCTAAATAAAGTATGGAAATTATGCCATGTTTAGTTTTTGATTACCTGGCACACAACAGTTTATTACTGTCACAAGCATAACCTTCATGCCATTATGCCAGTGGGATTATCTTATTGAATTCACAAGGTGTTTGCTTTCCTAGTTTTTGATAGAGAGCAGGACAAATAGAACAATCTTAAATTGCTTCAAGGGAGCCAAACTGGCTCGAATTCAGCTGTGAGATGAGGAGATTCAGCGCATAGCTCTTTAGTTTCTTCACTATGTCCTTCTTAAGCCAATTATGTGAGGTGGGGTGATTCATAATGGCCAAAAATAAAGTGACAATTGATGATTCGATTATGATCTTAGAATCCAATGAATGTGACTTTCTTGAGAACTTTATTCACCATTAACCATCAACTTGGTTATGATGTCCATCGTATTGTCATATAACTTGATGTTTTTAGCATATAACCTATCCATATAAGCTATTCCAGATGAATCCCGACCATCTGGTATTGAAGACAGAACATATGCTGATACCTAGACTGTTTATAAGTTACGTCTCTGTATTGAGAAACTTGCCCAAAAAATCTGCCCATGTTACCCTTCACATGCTATGCATGTTGATGTTGTTAGGATCCTAGAGGCTCACATCAGGCAGCATGAGATGCTTGAGTGGAGGCTCCACCTTTCTATTGGTCAGGTCCGTTGGGAGAGAATCTCCTCAGGCGTGTCTTGCTAGCGTGACTTCCATATTGTATCTGAGTTTTGGCAGAAGTTACATGATAATTTTCCTTATGCTGCCCTAGTTTAAAATCTGCTAGAAAAGTTGTCTCACATTACATCTTTCTGGATATTGAGGTCTCTTGAAGTTCAGTCCAGCAATTTTTTTTTTTGGGGACAACGGGTCAACAATAAAGTGAGAGATTTTGACTTCATTCATTTTGAATTTGATGTCTTTATCTTGTAGTATCGAAATGTTGTCATGTAATTTTAATAACCTGGAACAATTCTCAAGTTCTTGCCTATTCTAGTTTTGCCTACGTTGAAGAATTATGGTTAGTGTATGTTATATGATGGCATCATGTAATTTATGTTGCTGCCCTTGCGTAGTGTGATAAGATTGTTTGTTGTTGTTATTGCATGCTACAATATGCAATGCCCTTGTTTACATGTACAACCTCATGTAATCGCTGATTGCAGGAAGTAACATCTATTCTTACTGCCGATGGAGTCTCAAGTGACAAGATCTTGAAGAACTTCTGACAATTCGGTTGAAATTTTGGTATTGTTGTATCATTTTTATGTTATAGTAGATAATATTATTTGTCCATTGTCACTGCGAAGGATCATGTATGTGGGCATGGAATGTACAATAAAATTAATTTTGGGAAACAAAGTTCCCGTATTAGAATTTGAACGCGTTCAGCAACTAAATAGGGGATAAAAAAATTTTGGGTTGCACGTTGAAATATGGATTTTTCTTCTGCCATTCGAAGGCAGTCATGTCTTATTCTAGAACTGCATTTTTTGAGTAGCTAGCACGTTGGAATGCTCTTATCATGATTGGCATTAGCTGAAGACCAACAAGGGCACCTGCCAGTGATCTCGACATGCACTCAAAACACGTTGAATGCCCGTACATGGACAAACTAATACTTTGGGAAGGTAAATTTTAGCTCTCATTCCTTTCAAATTTTCACACCAGACGGAGGAAGGTTATTTTCCCTTCCCTTCCATCCCCTTCTCTCCAACCAAATAAAGCAGTAAAGTCAAAGTTTTTCAAAGGAGAGCGTTAGCCTGAGTCTAGGAGCTCGCAAAACAAGCCGTTTCGTCTTTTTTTTTTTTTTAAATAAAAGTTGTTTGCTTACAACGTTTGGAAATCTGAATTATCATTCTATCTATTTTTTGGTAATAATCGGAGTTTTCATTCCATTTTTAGAGTCAATTTTCAAATAATAATGAAGCTAATCTCAAATAAATGAAGCATTAATGCCAAAAAAGCAGTTGTATGGATTTGCGCATAACGTATCTTAAACTGAGGATTCTCTAATTAATGCATGTGATTTGCATTTATTATTTTTTAGTTGGATAACTTGGGAATTGCATTTTATGGCTGTTTTTAAATCAATGTTTGCATTTTACACCTAAAAATTATTTATAATGTCACGCTCTTTTCACAAAGGATAAATGGTATCTTGGAAGCTTTTTACCCAAATTTATATTAACTAATAATAACATCAAATATTAACTATTAGTCATAAGTAAACATGAAAAATGTGAATTGAACAATTAGTTTATTTTTACTACTTAATAAATTAGTTGATCTTATATACTCTATCGAATCTATAATACTATATAAGTTATTTGTAGAAGTAATGCTTATTTATTAATTTTACACTTGAAATGTAATTAATGATTTAATTTATTCTATTTTTCTCTATTTTCGAAACTTCATTTAACATCGGTAAAACTGGATTTTTTTAATTTACAATAAACTGAATGAGTTAATTATCATTTCTGTCCCGTTTTTAAATAGTAAATGGGCTCATCCAGAGCAATCTGGTGGAAAGAAGGGATATATTTAGAGCTTCATAGCGACCCCTAATATACATAACCTAATATTATAGGTTTCTATGAACTAAGCTACGACGTTTACCTAAAATCTGCATGACTACATGAGCTACATTTCTGACTATTCGTGATCTACTCATTATGTATTCTCCATAAATTTAATTATATTGAGCTATGATGGTGATTCTGTTGATTTATCACCTTACATAATTGATTTTCTGCTTCTCCCCTGCTGATTCGCTGTTTATTTAAAGAACAAAAAAATGAAAGAAAAAAATTCCCAAAATGTTATTCAGGCTTCCAGCAGTCAAAATAACAGTATTGCAACTGGCAACACAGTCAACAGAACAGTTCGATCAGGAGCCAAGACCTCTCTAGATTCAAATTGTCAATTAATTCAGACGATAACGAAGACAATAATTAAAATTAAACTTGTTCAGCAAGTTTCAGAATGAACCCCGGATGGTCTCTTCAAATATTGAATGAAGCACAGGCAACAAATCGTTAAACAGCTGCTCAGAAATCAAACAAATTCTCTGCCATGAGCAATCCCATTGTTCTCATCCACAGCTCTATCCGCATGATTTCCATCAGATCTCAGAAACAAATCTTTGCTTAATTCCTCATGCTTTCCATTAATTTCTTGCGAGTGATGGTGAGGGGAATGTTTTTGATTTTTCTTTCCATTCAAGTGGTGTCGATGCTTGTACTGGTGGTGGTGGTAGCCATGCCTCTTGGCCACTGATCTCCTACTATCTTCATTGTTCTCATCTGATGACTTCACTACAGATTGGCTTCTCCGCCCATGTCCATTATCATCAGAATCTGATGACCTCCTATCTAAACTATGTGATCTTCTGTGATGTTTACGATGCCTTGGTCGGCCTTTCTTGTGGTACACAGTGTTGCTTTCATCGTTTGCCGAGTCTGGTTCACTAGATTCGGATCTTCGGTGTCGTTTATGATGCTTCCCATGACTCTTTCTAGGAGGCCGACTCTCTTCATCACTAGAAAAGTCTGATTCACTGGATCCTGATACAGCTCGGCATTTGTGTTCTCTTGAATGCTTTTTCCTCTTGCTTACCTCATCAGCACTGGAGTCTGAATCACTGGAATCTGATCTTGAACCTCGATCTCTGCGCTTCTTGTTTGGCTTCTTCTTCCTTTTCCTATCTTCCTCAGACATACTATCGTATTCATCACTGCTAACATCACTAGATTCTGAGGACCGTTTCTTTGCCCTTCTCTTGGATTTCTTCTCTTTCCTTCTCTCATGGTCACCCAAGTCAGAATGAGAATGCTTCCTATGCTTCCTGTGAGATCTTCTACAGGGCTTCTTGTACTCATCCTCACTGTCATAATCTGTGTCGCTACCAGAGCCAGATCGCCTTTTATGTTTAGCAGCCTTCAACTTCCTCTCTTTGGCTTCGGCATCAGCCTTAGCCTTAGCAGCAGCTTCCAGCTTCTGCTCCCATTTCAAAGGAGCCTCCTTCCTGTCCATAATTCTCTTCTTCTTCTCCTCCACAAGCTGGAGGAATCTCTTGGTGTCCATTTGTATTCAATAACCGACTCAAAAACTGCATTTTGGTAAAATGATGACCAGAAGGGCATCTCACAAAAGAGAAAAAACAAAGTTAGTTTGACAATCAGGTGGTAAAATTAAACAAGTCCAAGAAAGTGAAACAATTAAAAAATTCAACTATTAATTTTCTTCACTATATATGAATGTAGCCGACCCCACCAAAATCTAAATTGCCACTGATGTGAAGCAATAAAAGCGAAATAACACAATGGACAGTCAAGGGACATGAACAATGATTTTATCACAAAAGCAAAGAACACAATCACACATTGATACCCATAAGACAAGCAATAAGGATAAAGCTTTAATTGGTTAATATGGTGACTAAGATGGCATGGTACCCTAACCATCCAACAAACAACAAAGTTCCTCACAGAACAAATTGAAGCTTATACCTGCTTTCATAATCCTTGCTAAAAAAATAATTAAAAAACAACACATGTATTTAAGCAAAATCCACCTAGCATCAATAGACCGAGTAAAAATGGCCTTATATATACTTAAAAATTCCACCTTGAAATTTTTAATCAAAAACTTCAGGTGAATAATGACCAAACGTACATATCATACATATTCTAATATTTCGCCAAAAATTATACCACACCTGTGAAAAAGACTTGTCCGCATGAATCTATGGTAGATAAGAAGAACGAACGTGTTGAGATCATTTACATAATAATATAGGTTTCCAACTTTCAAGCCAGAAGAGAAGCACAAGACAACAACACTAATTCTAGAATAACATTTCTTATTCTCAATCTTCTATAAAACATTCAGTATATTGAGGTTTACATGGCGAAAAATCTTTAAACCGTATATAAAAAGTTATGGTTATAAATCATCTGAAAGCAAACAATGCCCCCATGATTATGACAAATGAGATTTCCTTGTAGCAAATCCAAATCTCACAAGAATTTGTTATGCAAACAAACACCTTTAAAGCCAACGTTCAAAAGCAAATTTAACCTTCTATTCCTACCTTATATGTCTGAGAGGAAAAATACTGCAGCAGCACTCTACCTCAAACCAATGGATTGCAGTCTCAGAATAAACCTGAAGCATATCAATCGTATAATGTTATAACGCATATATAAGACAACACAGAAGTCCAACAAATTTACAGAAACCAACAAAACGAAAATTTCTAATTTGGCCACCCACAATGACAAACACACTAGCGATAGAAAAACCACGCGCAACAAGGACAGAATGATACGGACCAAAAGAGAGGGTACAAACTGTCGCATCACAAGTTAGAGGACAACTTACCAATTCATAAGAAAAAAGATCAGATCTTTACATCAAATACGAAACAAAACTAACGCACCGAAGGAAACCCTAATTCTCAACGCCAATTAGAAAATTAACTCAAGATCAGCGAAAAGGGATCAAACTGAACAGGGATAGAAGGCGTACCAGAACGAAGAAGCAGAGAAGAGATTATGCGTCACCTTCTTCAAGGGTTGGCCAAAAGGTTTTTACTTAGGGAACGCCGCGCCTCTTCCTTAAACGTCTGAAAGCACAAGCCACAACTTGCTGAGTCGCTGTGCCTTGGCGTGCACCTATAGCATAGATAAGCTGAAAACGCGCTGGTAAATAAATGCAAAAATTAAAATTCCGTGTTCATAAATCCAGTTGGTCGGTGTCCATGGGCTAAACTGTGATTAAAGAAGATGTTGGGGCCAATTGGACAATTTCTATAACATACATCCCGATTCCTGTCTTGTTACTTAACTGCTAAGGGACCTAGGAAAATGATTGAACGTGCACGTAAGTCGAGATAAAATTATCTTGAAATCTGTAAAAATCGTTTTGAAATCCGTAAAACCATCTCGAAATCCATAAAATGCTTCGGAATCTGTAAAATCCATTCTCCTAACGGACTCTTAACGGAGTTCCCAAACACACACTGTGTGTCTTTGGGAACTCCGTTAGAAGAATGAAGTTTACAGATTCCGAGGTATTTTATAGATTTCGAGATGGTTTTACGGATTTCAAAATGATTTTTATAGATTTTGAGATGATTTTTACAAATTTTGAGATGTTTTTTATCTTGGCAAACGTGTCCGTTAGAGAAAATGGCTTCCCACACTATGTGGTTGATCGACAGGTAAAACCGAAAATACTTTTATGATTTTAAAATAAAATTTAAATTTTAAAAGGTGATTATATTTAAAAAGTTTGTAATTTTTATAGATTTCTAAATAAAATTAAATAAAAAAATGAGAGAAAAAGTAATAAAAATAAAATTCGTAAGAGAGGAAGGTGCTGCTTGTTACCGAGTAGACGAAAGATTGGGGATTTTTTTTCTTTCCCTTCTCCAATTCATTTGATTCTTCCCTCGGAAGTTTTCAACTGTCTGCGATCTCCATTCGCCTTTGTAATCCATTTCTTTCCACAAACATGGCTGCATCGTCGTCCACTGCGGCCAGCACCAACATCATGCTTGCCATATTCGAGAAGAAGACGAACTCAATCGATCTCTATCGGCCTCTTCGCAACTACGTCGCTTTCCACTACTCCGAACGCGAGGCTCAGAACATCGAAGACGACCTCCAAACCCTTAAGCAACTCCGTTCCGACCTCGAGCGCCACTCTGATCCTTCCCTTACCGCTCGCCGCGACCTTTTTCAATCCTACTACAAAGCTCTCTGCCTTGTGGAGACCCGTTTCCCCATATCTTCTGACCCAGATCACGTCAATACTCTCAGCTTTGTGTGGTTCGATGCGTTTAAGCCCAAATTGAAGGCCACTCAGCAGAATATTCACCTTGAGAAAGCCGCCGTGTTGTTCAATTTGGGTGCAGTTTATAGTCAAATCGGACTATCCTATGATCGGAATACTGTTGACGGCCGGAGACAGGCCTCCCATTCGTTTATTGCGGCTGCTGGCTCCTTTGCTTACTTGAGGGATAATGCGGCCATGAAGGCGTCAATTGGGAGTTCCACAACTGTGGATTTGTCTGTTGAGTGCTCAGGAATGTTGGAGAGGTTGATGCTGGCACAAGCACAAGAGTGCGTGTTTGAGAATACCAT
>JANTPZ010012074.1:0-10060 GCA_025593235.1 Vachellia pachyceras | reverse complement strand
ATATATATATATTCTAGTGAGAGAGATATAGTTTAATACAACATGTACAAGAAGTTTTATGTTTTGGTTGGCAGTAGCAGTGAGCATAAAGTTGGTTGGTGAGTTTTGATAGTAGCATTTCAATTATAAGAGTAAGCCATATCTGAATATTGAATCTGTTATATATATATATATATATATATATAAGTGAGTCAGAGAAGACAGAGAAGAGTCCATAGATTTCAGATCAGTAGTAATGAATGTGCCATAGGGCTTGTTTGGAAACTAATCGTAGAACCTAGGTTTGGTTTTAAAACCTAGGTTTTATTTTAAAATTGAGGTTTTGTCTAAACAAATTTTTTTTTCCCAATAGCTATTTTGGTTACAAAACCTCAGTAATTTGAAACACAGGTTTTCTCTTTTTTACTTTTTCTTTCTTTCTCTTTTCTCTTTCCTACCCATTTTTTTGCCTCGGAATCCGTAAAAGCTGATAACTTCCCAAATATAAATCATATTTTAAAACCTTGATTTTGCCTCGAAATCTGTAAAAGCTATTTTCCAAAATCTATTCTCCAAAATTTAGGTTTTACCTCAGAATCTGTAAAAATTATTTTCAAAATCACATTCAAACAAATTCTATAGTTGTGATGCTGCCCCTCCCCTCCCCTCCCCTCCATATTCCAAGTGGTCATCTCACTTTACAGCTCTGGGATTGCCTCCATTCTTTCCCCTGAAGATTTTTGATTAATTAATCAAATAAAAATGGATTTCATGATAGAAAATTGTATGAGTTCATAGGGTAGCTCGCAAGATCACAGCTCATTGCCCAATGAATCAATCATTATCCTCGCGTCTGTTCCTTCATCAAAGTCAGGAAAAAGTTTCATAATACGTGTCATTGCTACTGCTTTGATATTTAATACAACATTTTGGTGTAATTTATAAACAACAATTTTATTTTACTTTATACATATGATCTTATATAAGCAAAGATTTTGATTTATCTAGAAATTTAATGATTTTTTTTCATTTTTTTCTCAAATTAATTGTATGTTTCTTTCATCTTCTTCACGCTCATTCCCTTTCAAGTTTCCCCAACTCATTCTTTCTTACTCATCATCTTTATAGATAAGAATATGTTTGGAAAAAAAGTCATATCTCTCAAATATTTTTTTTTAATTCTAACTAATTGTGACCACTAATTTGTCATATGTAATTTAGGTAGTTTTTACTTATAAAAATGATCGAATCGGGTATACATTATACACATTAAAAGAAAATCAGCACAATAACAAATATGGGATGAAATTGTATAAGGAGAAAATCATTCACAATACATTCATATTATGCCTACTTTCTCCATGGAAAAATGGAAATTTTAAAAAAATATATATATAGAGAGAGAGAGAGAGAGTCCTAAGGAGAAAATTAAAGTTGGCTCCAACTTTCTTTTAGCTTCTTGCTGAGAAATTCCCAGTTTGATTTTTTTCCTTTTTCTACCTGCTGAGTTCGTATCAATGTATTTTAGAGACATGTCTAATTCAGGCTTCAACACAGATTTACAAATGTTCAAAGAGGAGGATGAGTACATCTCAGGGAGATCTTATATTTAGAATTGAAAAGAGTACTATATCTTTAAACCTTTTGATAATCAATGATTATAATCAAGCTAGGCCTCTAAACATTTGAAGTTAATTGAGGAGGCAATAATAATGGAATATATGTTGATGTGGGTAAGTATGATGAACGAGCTTGCAACTATCACATGCCTTATTCAGCCTAGTGAATCTGAGTTAGTTTAAGAGCTTAGATTGGATAGACTGTCAAGCTAAAGTTAACATTAATTTTGTTCATCCCATATTTAATTAATATTCTTATTATATCTTTACACGTCCCTGAGTATAAATAGAGTAGTTAAGAATTTTCAATAATAACCTTATTTAATAACATTGGATTTTTTTTTTTTTAAACGAAAAGTTACGAGTTTGATCTCATAATCGCAGGTATAAATAAAAGAAAAAGATTAGGAATGTAAGAGAATTAATCAAAAGTGTTGGGGCATTGGATGTTATTTTCTCAATTCATTAAACTACAGGTTTCCCACCACCCAGCTGTTGATAGCTGTCCCTAATCCCTCCTCTCATGTGACGCTCACTCTCTCTCCTCCCCGCTCTTCTCTCCAAAACCTCTGGACCTTCTAAAGACGCAAGCACACCCCAAAAACCTAAGCATTAAAGCAGGAAACATCGCTTTATGTCTTATAAAATGATCCAAAAAAATAACATCACACTAATAAATATATTATTATCTTATCTATGGTGATGTCTTCGATGTCGTTGTGATCAGGTGACTTCCTTATAAATCATCACCTCCGTCATACTACACTGCTGTTTTAGGATCGCCAGAATTCGCTTTCCCTCTAAGCTTTCCGTTCGCTTCTAACTTCTGGGTTGCTTCTTTTCTTCTCTCTCTCTCTCTCTCTCTGAGACAAGCTCGTTCAAATTAATAATCTTGTTGTTCGATATCGATCCCGCCTAGGAAATGGCACAGTTACCACCTAAGATACCGACAATGGCCCAGAATTGGCCATCTTTTCCTCACCAGAAGTTACCGACAATGTCGCCAAGTTTCAACCCGACACAACAATTTCAGAACCAGAGCTCGCCGCCGACGCAGTCCCCGTCGTTACCGACTTGGGTGGATGAGTTTCTTGACTTCTCGTCGGCGAGGCGGGGGGCTCACCGGCGGTCTGCTAGCGACTCCATCGCCTACCTCGACACGGCATTCCTTGAGGAATGTCGGAACCCGATAGCGGGAGCCAATCATCATCATGGGTTTGATAGGCTTGACGATAACCAACTCATGTCCATGTTCTCCGATGACATTGGCTCGGTTTCATTGCCGCCGTCATCTGCCACCGCATCGAACCCGTCCACACCGTCCGATGACCAGAATAGCAATAACGAGGAGAAGCCTATGGTAATTGGCGACGTCGTTTTTCCGCCGAGACAAGACCTTCCATTGCAGAAACAGCTCAAGAATGAACCGGGCGAGGTGGAGAGCACATGCATGAATGAGAGCGACACTCTGCCACCGCCACCCTCCGTGGTAGGAGGTGACGACGAACAGTTCGTTGATCCAAAAAGAGTTAAAAGGTAAGCCATATCTATATCTCGATGCCATCCCATATATAGTATAAATGCAACAGATGACCCATGCACGTATAATTTACTTAGTGAACATATAGATTTCAGGCTTCGAAATTTTCACGGTCATTTAATATAATTATCTGTATTTATGATCTTCTTCTTCTCCTTGTTGTGGAAAATCAGAATTTTGGCTAATCGGCAGTCAGCTCAGAGATCCAGGGTGAGAAAGCTGCAATACATATCTGATTTAGAAAGAAGCGTATCAACTTTGCAGGTATACATGAACTACTATATATGCATAAAAGTTATTAATTTTAGACAATTTATGTGTCATCTGATAAGATCAGACCACATTTTTTTCTTAATTATATTGACAAATTAAAGTTATAACGATTAATTTTAGGTGAATTCAATTAAATAGTAATAGCATAATTATATACAGGTTCTCCTATATATATATATATATATATATTAAATTTTTACATTAAGCTAGACTAAATTTATTCAAAATTTTCTTGACACTTATTATTTGATATATCTTTTAAGATAAAAAAAAAGATGAATATGAATTTCTTCATTTTTCCTACCAAATTCCTTCACTGTTAGCTTTTTATCATGGAGCGAGCGGTGCTTTATTTATGTGTGTCAGTGTGTGTATAGAGGATATGACTTATGCAATAATTTCTTTCATAGATATTATATTGAGTGTACACACACACACACATGTATGATGTATATATTGAGATGAAATTGGATGGATGAATAATAAGGGAATGATTATATATTATGCATATATGATGAATGAAGACGGAGGTATCAGCATTATCGCCTCGGGTTGCATTCTTGGACCACCAACGTTTGATTCTGAACGTAGACAATAGTACCTTGAAGCAACGTATTGCTGCTCTGGCTCAAGACAAGATTTTCAAAGACGGTATTCTCTCTCTCTCTCTCTCTATATATATATATATATAATTCAATTACTTGTTCCATTATCATCATTAGATAAATTTATGATCTGGTTTTCTCAGCTCACCACGAAGCATTAAAGAAGGAAATAGAGAGACTGAAGCAAATCTATCATCAGCAGCAACAAAATCTGCAGAAGATGGAAAACTCTGCTGCAAACAGTACTCCTCGACCACCACCACCACCGTTTACGCACCGGTAATGCCACCGCATCAGTCTTAGGCAATGGGATGTTTGGAGAAAGAACAGCTTATGAATTGATATTCAGAAGTTTCACGTGATGTGTTCCCCGACACTTGAATGTCCACCATGTGGGGGCTCGGCTCTCTCTCTCTCTCTCTGTGACATTTTTCGTATATATACGCACCAACTAAATCTAATTTGTTTGGATAAAGCTGAAGGGGGAGAATAGTTATTGATTATTTCGGATTAATAATTGGGTTGGAAATTTAGCGATTGTATTACCCGTTAATTTTTTTTAAGCATCCACCTTTTTTCTTTCTTCTCGTTTTAGAGAAAGCTGCTAGAGTCTGTTTTTTTTTTTAGCAATTGTTTCATTCCCTCAGTCCTGTTGTAACTTGTAAGCCTTTTTTACGGTTCCGGTAATTGTACAAAGGACTAGTGCTATGAGTGCATTTTAAGTGTAGTTCTTAATTCTCACTTTTCTCTATTAACATTGGTCTTTATGTTATGTGTCTGTCTCTCTCTCTCTCTCTCTATATATATATATATATTACGACAAGGGCTGCAGCTAGCGCTTTAATTGTATCTATATATGATGTCACGAAACACTTATATTTCATTATATTCATTGTAATCAATTTCCCCAATCAAATAATCTCGATACTTAGATATATTATAGATATAATTATAATCCATTATATTTAAATAAATTAAATAATGTGATAAGTAGCCCAAATATTAAGATTATTTGAGGACGCATATATACAAATTAACTTAAATACTCTCCTTATGTTTAAACTTGTTAGTATTATTTTTTCTTCTTTGTATTTCTTTAAATATGCATGCGAAAGGTATTCACTTTTGTAAACGTAGGGAATTTGAGAACACAAGTAAACATTTTTTGACCTAAAAAGTTTAGGTGGATGACTTCCATGAGATTAATTATGAGTAAACACATCACTCTTTATGTTAACTTATGATATAAGATATAGTTTATAATGTAATTTGTACTACAAAATAGATTTTATATATAGGATTGGAAGTAAGGATTATATATTTATGGGGATGAATTTGCCGTGGGTAAAATTTTATTTTTATTTTAAGCTTGGCTTAAATTTTTGCAGGGAACTGGATTAACCCAGCATGCATGATTAGTTGAGTTGCAAGTTTCATAATTCTAATTAATTAGTTGTGCTAATGACAGAAGTTGGGGTCATAATTATATGTCGGTTTGGACTTTGTTGTTTGGAACATCTTAAGAAACCCGTCCATTAAGTAATTGATAAAATGATTATATTATCAACGCTCGAGGATATCCAGAACAATTAAGTATCATTACTGAACCTTAATTATTGAGTTTTAAAAAATCGTTGTTTTTTGGGACGTGATAGAATTTTGGAATTAAAGTTTAAGAATAGGGGAAAAGAATTTAATTGTTATGATAATTATTGGTTTCAAACTATCAAAGCTTTAGCTGTAGATTCCCCTCAAGAAACCACAGCTGGACTTTTGAACTAATAAAAAAATAGCATTGACTATTGAATAAACTGTCTTAATTATGCAGGGTTTGGGCTGCTACACACTATATATAAGCAATCTTATAAATTAAAATAATTACCTTAATAAATAAAAGCAATATTCTCAGACATCTGCTTTTAATTTCTGAGAAATTATACACACGCATGCTTTCCATTGCATGTAAACTGATGAACTCCCTACATAATACTTTATCATAGTCAGTGGTTATTTCCCTCTCTAATTTTTTATACTCTTTTTAATCATGTTCACCATAATTGGGCTTGTTTGGTTAGCCCGTTGGGAGAACGACCGTTGGGAAAAATGACTTCTGAAAATGATTTTTGGTAGAATGAATAAAATTTATGTTTGGATAGACCGTTGGCCAAAATGCAGTTATATTTGGATAAACCGTTGGACAAAATGACTTTTTGCAATATAATTATTTTATATTTTTTTATTCTCCTCCCTCCTACCCTGACCCACTCTCACTCCTCCCCCGCCACCCTTCTTTTTCTCCCAACCACCCCCTCCTCTGGTTATGTGCTAGCTGGAGAGGAGAAAGAACATGCTGGTAATATACAGAAAAACAGTGTCCGGCGTCTTCCACCTGGAAAACAGAGTCCGGCTCCTGTCTTCTTCTGCACTTGCCTCGCTATCTAAGATAATTGCTCTGACTCCAATTTCACCACCTTGATCACCACCGCGAGCTCTGTCTCGGTTAAGTGCAAAAAGGGGAAGGCAGAAAGAAAGAAACAAGTCCTGGTTAAACAATAGAAAGAACCAAAGCAAGCAAATGGTGAACCCTGAGTTCGACGGACTTCTTCAGCTGCCATATCTATTGGCTTTTATTGGATTCAGCAGCTGCAACACTGATGATGGCGACGACAAGGAACCTATGGATGGGGTTAAAGAGCTCACAAAGCGAGGGCCTCTTAATGGTTCGGGTAGAGCTGGCTTCTTCGGAGTTAACCAGTCTTCCCTGGATCGAGACCCAAGAAAGTTTAGAGGGGGGTGAGAGGTGGAATGGTGCAAGCTTGGAGGCGAGACCCAACGGCAACACGGAAATGAAGACCCAACGCGAACTGGAGGTGATTTTTGAAGCCTGTCGAGCTGCGATCGTAGCTAGGGAGGAAGGAATGCAAAGCAGAGGCTGCGAAGAGAAGAACGAAGGCGCGACGAGGAGGAGGAGGATGAATGCGAGCAGAGTTATTAGGGGAAGGGAAGGTTGAGGCTGAAGAGATTCCTGCACGCGTACGGGCAGAGTAATGGGGAATCGTCCTTCTCCTCGTCGCACATAATGCCCGTTGCTTCAAAACACCGTTATGCAATGGCCTTACCAAACATGAACTCATTTTGGGTGAAGACCCAAAATGGCTTTTCCTAACCTAACGGGCTAACCAAACAAGCCCATTATCCTTTTTGAAGGAGATCTCCTAATATATGCGAACCACATTTGTGTGTTTGGGAATTTCGTTGGGAGAAAGGAGTTTACAGATTCCGAGGTATTTTACAGATTTCTAGATGGTTTTTATAGATTTCGAGATGGTTTTTACAGATTTCGAGATGATTTTATTTTGGTTTGCTTGTACCTTAGAGGAAACGGTGTTCCTAAACAAGTAAATTTAAGAGAGAAAGTGGATTAAAATTGTGTGCTCTCTATGGGGGTCTTCTTATTACAAGAGATTTCTAACTAATTCACATGTAATATTCAATTTCTCATTAAATTCAAGTGATTTCCAACATTACTCTTTGACCACCCTAAATTCAAGCATCATGTTGGTTCCTACTCTCTCCCTATCTTTACTAAACATGGGTGTATATGAAAAAATATTTAATACTTATTGAAAGTATTATCAAAGTTTCTTACAAAAAGAATAAACAAAACCTTTACCTCCTATGAATAAGACCGGAAGGAGGGGATATTAAGAATTAAAGTGGAGCATTTATCTTTATCTAGCTTCTATATTCATTAGGATGAAAATTATAGTGTACATATAACCTATCCCCCATAGGTTCAAACTTCAAACAGAGTTGTGAGACGGAGTGAAGGCAATTAAATCACAATTGGGCCAATCCCGGTAAACTTGAGGGAAAATGTTGGAAATGTCCCACATTTGGGTATGATTAACCAACGAGAGACTATGTTTAGCAAAATTAGTTAGTCTTTTGGATCCCACTAGCTAGAAGATGTAGTTACATTTAACGACTGACAATGCTTTAAATATCTTTAGTAAAAGGAAAAAAGCTCCATACGATGAAGATCAATAAAATCTGAAACAATCAATCCATTAATTACCATGTCATTAAGGAGAGGATGATAATGGTGAACGACAAGGAACATGTGGTCATAGTTTATGATTTCCAGCATTAAGCCTATCAGAACCCACATGGAAGGTGTTTGTGATAACCCTATCATTCCACTCATTTAAAGAAAATATATTCTGGACTGGTCCCTCTTGTGTGGTGTGCTCGTTTTTTACTTTCATGGCCGGTATCAGTAATCAGTTTGTGGTTCTCTGTCAGTTTCAATCTCAGTTTGGGGTTTCTCCGTCAGTTTCCGTTCGTTTGAAGCTTCATTGGTTTGGGTTTTAGTGGCAGTGGTGGTTTGTGAGGGAGGAAGAGAGAGGGTTGGGGTTGGGTAAAATAGGAATCTGAGGAACATGATGGGGACACTTTGGTAAAAAAAAATAGGGATTTGAGGAACAGCATGGGGGTGGTGGATCGGGATCGGGATTGGGTTCTCTCCATCATTTCTTGTCGGCCGGACTCCATTTATAGCACTGTGACAACTGAATGATGATATTTTAAATTCTGCATCAACAAAAAATGCCAACAACGGTAACAAAAACAAACAAAGAAAAGCGGCCCTGTAATCATGTGTTAGAAGAAAACACTTCGAGACACTACAAGTTTTGATGGGAAGGTCTAGTTAGTTGAACCAAAGTCAACTAGGCAGCTGAGGCTAACGATGAGCACTCAAAGTCTCCTCAAATCTGTACTATATATACAGATATTAAACTTGAATGGTCCATGTCTGATGAGTTTGGGTGCGCATTCAATGTGAACCCAAGGCTGATAAGGTTTAACACAACAATTATCTCTCTCATATATTGTCTAAACGGAGACTAGTGGTTGCCACATGAGTGAGAAATTATATTTATCATCACACATTAATTACTAATCTTTTATATGCTAAGCTCTCCAAGTTCTCTTTTCTTTTATTAATTAGTATCTGAATTTAAATCTATTGTAATTTTAATTGCTCTCCTTGGCTCCAAAGTTAACTAGTATTGAAGAGGGGGATGATCTCTGTATGCACGGAAGATTAGAGGATATGCATGCATGCATGCATGCATGCATGCATGTAAAACACTAGTATGGAATAAAAAAGCTCATCTCATCATTAATTTACAAACAAATAAAGCTTGAGAGAAAACAGCAATACATTACAAGAATGGAAGAAAATCATATTGCAGCTATGCTAAATTGCAACGGCAGAGAAGAAGACGACGACCCAAATTACATTCCTCCTAAGCAGCCCTTATTTGAGAGACATTGAGAGAGATATATATATATATATATATATTGGATATATATATATTGGATATATATCATGATTATATATATATTAAGATCTCAAAACTATTGCGTAATTAAGGCCACATTATTTATTGGAATCATGAGACTAACACTTCTTGGATGGTATAATATTAAGTGATTTTCTTGTGGCCCTTTCTTCCAAATGAAGCCGATATATATATATGGATGGATCAATCCTTAGCAAAAGTCTCAGAGGGAGGTCCCTGTTTGTGAGTGACCACCCTACTATTTGGTGACGGAGAAGATTCCGCTGATCTCCCATCCTCACCGGAGATTTCCTCAAGCGACCGTCCTTTGGTTTCAGTCAACAAGAAAGATAAGCAAAACCCTAAAAAGTTGGTCACCGCCAGTATCCTCATCGCCTTCTTTATCTTCCTCACATCCTCACCCTGTGTGAAATTCTGCATCCCGAACGCTGCCACCAACGCCCCGGCTTTCCCGGCAGCCGCACTCAGCGCGTGACATGTGGACCTCACCCTCGTCGGGAACAGCTCCGCCGGCAACACGAACGTCGTGCTGTTCGGCCCGAAGTTGGCGAAGAAAAACGTTAGCCCATACAACAATGCGAACAGGTATTTGCTATTCTTCATGGCTTCGTACTTCACACTTATCACGAACATGAAGAACGACATCATGAAGAAACCGATCAGCTGGATCTTGTA